>JBBPBX010003294.1:16353-52998 GCA_038048925.1 Garcialebias charrua | reverse complement strand
GTGGCGCCACCTTATCCAGGATAGCAGAAAAAACAATTAACTGAAAACCACGGACTAAACAAGTCTCTGCTCAAAACCAGTAACATTTACCACAGGAGGGGGTATAATGTGATTTTCACAGGGTTTTTGAGATAAATGAACAATAATTCATATGCGCTGCATAGTAGAAATATTTGTTAATAAATAAAAATCATAGTTATTAATCAAAGTTTTTATGTACAATTAAGAATAAAATTTTCAAGCAGAGGATCAATGATTTATTAAGATCAGATTTTAGAATCCACTTTGGTTCATGAAATTAAAAACAGGTCTAATATGATATGAAGCATTTCTCTAGGGGTCAGATTGAGTTACAACAAATTAAAAACAAACAGTTGATATGTCTGCTCTTAGTCTTTGCAAGACCTAAAGCAAATATAGCTTCTAGTTCACAAATACAAAAACGTTGTTTGGCAGTTTGTGTCACGAGTGTTCAAAATCTCATGGGGGGAGGTTTTCAGCATTAAGTTGCACGGAAGAAGAACGTCCAGGTTGTGATACTTTATAATGCTGGTTATGAAATTATTGCAATTTGGTTATGAATTAATTACAGTACAATCATCTATTCTGTGTCAGTAGGTTGACAGGTGTTAAAACTGCAACTTTTTTGTGCTTGCAGCAACAAATGTTATACTTTAGCTTTTGTTTTTTACTTCTTTCGGCTGCTCTCTTCCTCAGGGGTCACCACAGTGAACTAACTCAAATGAAGACTTAGCAATTGCTTTTACGCCGGATGCCCTGCCTGACGCAACCACAGACCACCAAGCTACCACAGACACTGTGTGGAGCAGAGGGCTGTCATCTTGGGCACCCAGGGGAGCAGATGGTGGGGATTGAGGGCCTTGCTCAAGGGCAGAGTGGGTGTTTTACCTTTCCCATATACATTTTGATGTTGTCAGAACCGGGGCTTGAACCGACAACCTTCCAGGTCAAAATCAAGGTTTCTTTATTGTCATTCGCATCTCATGTGGTACATGTGGTGGAAAGAAATTGTGTATGCAGGGTCCCAGTCCAGCGGATTCAGATGTTGTCAGTCCATACAATGGGCGCTATCAACTGTTATCATCCCCATATGTAGCAGCGAAACTGTCACAATCTACCTCCTAGCATGTTTAAAAGAACGTTATCAGCGTTATAATCGCTGTGAGTAGGCAGCGTGTTTCCGTAAACCCGGAAGTGTTGTGTTTTTGTTTTTTTCAGCTTATGTAACCGTTTTCCTAAACCTAACCTTAAACCTGACCCAGAGGACCAACCCTAAACCTAACCCCAGCTCACCCTTGTGCCTAAACCTAACCAAGACCCTAAACCTAACCCAAGACCCTTTACTCTAAACCTAACCATGTAGCTAAAGACGGAGCCTGCTGTCATCGATTGTAATGGTGATAACGTACCTTTAAACTCCTAGGAGGTACAGGAGGGGCAATCTGACCGCTACGAATGGGGATGATAATGGGCAATCTGACCGCTACGTATGGTTGATAACATCCAAAGCGGGTGCCCAGTCAGGGGCGGCCAGCCAATAGGGGGCGCTAGGGCGCCGCCCCACTGGAAATTCTGGACCATGTTACATTGAAGACTTTTTTTTTAAATTAATAAAAATGAAGTAATGAAATAAAAATATTTCGAAATATATGCATATATGTTTTTAGTTGTGTAGGATAAATATTTTATGAGTAATGATGAGTTATATTGTTTGTTTCAAAAAACGTTTTCTGATTGGTGACGTATTTCCTGTTTTGGTGCACTCTGATCTTATCCATAGACTCTCGTTATAAGTGGCGCATGCGCAGTTATTCCACGACGTTACAAAACTATGGGACGATGCTGGGCACAGTTTTCACTGCCCTGAAGACATCCAACGTGAGCTCTACCTACCGATCGCGTGTTTCCGGCCGTTTATTTATTAAAAAAAAAAATTTTGTCTGGAAAATTTGCCGTGCGGTCAGTGACTCAAGCAGGTTTGCTCAGGTAAGTTTTAAATAATTGAAAGCCCTTTATCTAATGTCTATTTGCATTTCTGACTGATATGCCTCTCAAATTAGATGGCTATTTGTGAAAGCTGACTGTTTATTCTAAAAGTGGCAACTGGTGATTTTTTTTAGCTAACATGCTAATGCTAGCCTTTATCTAATGCTTATATTATTATATTACCATTCCTGACTGATATCCTCTCCACTTTATGGTGGCTCTGTTTGTGATAAAAGCCTTCAGCTGACTGTTTATTCTAAAAGTGGAAACTAGTTAGTTTGTTTTTGTCTTTGTTTGTTTGTGGAGTTAGGTTGCCAGCGCAGGTTATTGTACAGTATTGGACTCTGATGGCTACATTTATTTTAATTTGCTTATAAAAAATGATCAAACATTAATAATTTTATATACTAAATGTCACTTGTGGTGTTTTACTATTTCTTAACACTGTATTGATCTGGAGAATGAAAACAAAGCCTCTTGCAAGTAGAAATGCAGAAATGTTTTAATCTCACTTATTTTCCTTTCTATAATTTATATATAATTTATTTATTTATATATATTTTTGTTTGTTCTTTGTTGTTTTAGTGAGTCAAATTGGCTCTTCTCATCCTGAGCCTTTAATTGTTCTGTTGACCTTGTATTAATCTGCATTTGATTTTAAAAAAAACTGTTTGAACTTGGGAATTTTTTTTTTCATTTTGGAGAAATAGCCCCCCCTGGTGGACATTTCACAGGCCGCCACTGGTCCCAGTTACAACCAACAAAAGTATAAATTGTAAAGGAGAAACTGCAATAAAATATATGATATGAACCAAGAAATATGCTAAACACTTATGTTACGACTGCTGTCGTAAGTTGCGTGTGTGTGTAATTATGCAAACCCTAATTGTGCCAATTAGTGTCCAGGTGTGCGGCTGGAGGAAGACACCGATGAATGGAGCGGTGATTGGCTGCTTGCCTGGAGGAGCTGAGTCGGAGATGACGTTGGCTTTTCCATCTACTCTGCGCGTTCCAACCAGCCACAGCTGACCTTCTGTCCGTCGTTTAATAAATTAGTGTAGTTTTGTAAGAAGTTTTTGTAGGGGTGAGATGCCATTTTTAGTTAAGAGATTTTTCTCCTGTTTTTGTTAGATTAGGTCAAGTAAGAGAGCTGTATTTTGTTACTTTTGATTGGTTAGGTTCGTGATAAAAATAGGAAAAATAATAGTTTTGGCCTGAGGCTCAGTCTGGTAAGACTCCTCTGTAAAAATAATCATTTATTCACCTTGTAAATAAACACCGTTAACTTTTTCATCTGACTCCGTGGCTGCTTGAGGTGTGCAGAGGATGGAAACGCCCACCTTTAATTACAACCTGGCAGCAGCGAGCCTTGCTGGTTGTAACAACTTAACAGTACAAAAACAACACGCCGAACAACAGCGGCATGAACATGAGTGTCTGAGCAGACGAACACAGCAGCACGAAACAAATCCGCAGCATGAGATCAGCAGCACGATCACAGGCCCACCTTATTTAACCTCTGCGCCACCACTCCCCTTAATTTTACGCTTTAGTATTTGACATAAATGCAACAAACAAAGCAAACACAGATTTACTTTTATGAATATGGGGTGGCTGTGTGGTTAGAGCAGTCATTCTCCAATTCAAGAGCTGAGGGTTCAATTCCACCAGCAGTTACATGCTGAAGTGTCCCTGGGCAAGACACTGAACCCCTCATCGCCTCCGATGTGTGTCCCATCAGTGTATGAATGTGATAAAGCACTAAATAGTAGAGTGCTGTATGAATGGGAAAATGAGGATTGTGTTGTAAAGAGCTTTATAAGTGCAGTCCATTTATAGTTCTCTGTCGGTTTGTTCACGCCTACCTTCTAGCAGATGAACAGTTAACCATTAACTGCAAACATCTGAGTGGCAATAAAATGGTAACTTGTTCACTTGAATGAGCACCTGTTGACTTGTGGTTAATGCTGTCAACACGTCTGAGAGGGAAAGAGTTTTTAAATTCTCCCCTGTGTGTGATAAAAAAAGACTTTTCTGTGCATGCCATTTATCTGTTGAACTGTAACACTGTGCGTTCTCCAGATATTTACTGAATTTAATAATATACCAAGAGATAGTGAGCTTTTGTTTTCTACTTGTGGCTGTTTGTGCATTTCTGAAAGTATGGTCTTATTTACTGTAAAGACAAATTGAATTTGTTTTAACCCAAAAATGGCTGCAAACAAAGTCCATTTGAAAGATACTTTTGTTTATTTTTTTTTAATTTTTATAGTTTCCCTTCCTTGAATTTTATTCCTCGTCTTAAAACAACTTCAGGTTCATGTTTTGTAAATGCATTAATGGGAAAGTAATAGTAATTTGGTTTAACTCCTTCAGCACTCACTTCAACAGTTATTGAAGAGTACTGTATGTGTTTTTGTTGAAGCGTTGTCTTCCATGTGTCTTATTTCTTCTCTGTGTTCCACTTCCTGTGGAGAGGAAAAACAACAAAAATATTGGTAAATTAAATTAAAAGTGATAAATATAAATATGTGTCAGTAAAAAAAAATACATTGAAACTAAACAAATACAGAATACATGCAGTCAAAAGCCAATACACAACTAAATAACTTATTTAGATGTGGTAAAACTTTTAAAGTTGTATTTTGATCTGAAATTCTGTAATTGAGTGATGTCATATTCTCCCGCCCTGTGAAAAGACGACTTGGAACAAACGTTACAGTTTTAAAATAAACATTAAATGATTTTAGAGCTCCTGCTGTCTGCAGCAGTTGGTGACAGGATGAAATCTCGAGGGTTAGAACATGATGATGATGACGATCGTATTAATAATGATAAAAAAGCTGGTAACATAAGTTGCACATTTGCACCTCTGCAACACGAGTCTCCCTCTGGTGTTTATAAGATACTATTGACCTCGGCCATTAACTGTACTAAATACACACGGTGTGACTGTCACTGGCACCAGCAGCCCAACACAGGTCTGAGTGTGGTCATACAGGACAAACAACAGCTCTACAGCACAAAAGAATTTAAAAAAGAATTTTATCTGCCTGTCTTGAAGTTGTTAGCTTTAAATGTTTTACGTTTGAGTGATTAACTTCTCAGTCTTTCACTTCCCAATCCCAGAGTTCTGCAAGAAGACAGACGAGTATATCAAAACGAAAAACTCAGACCCAACTAGAACAAATTTTGCCTAAAAGAAACCATTTGAAAGTTCTTCTACATACATTTGGTCAAACTCATCGCTCTTCAGAGCCATGATTCAGTCCAACTTTCCATGAGCATGCATTAAAAAAAATTTAACAGTGAAAAATGGTTTAGCATAGTGGGTTTAATGAACAAATTATAAAATAAACGATGCGATTGGGCAGTGAGTGAGCTCAACATATAGCTGCAGTTTCTCAACATGACTTAACATAGGTGATAAAAAGTTTCTGAAAACCTTATTTAGCTATTCTAGCTTTGACAAAAATTTATGAAGTTTAAAATACCTCTACAGCACCAACTTCATGCACTTTTACACAAGAAAATGCATACTATAGTCAAAAATGCAGTATATAAACAGATAAAATAACTTTAAAATACCAAAAAAGTACTTACAATCTTAAACAGAGAGGACATGGTTAGGATAAAGTGAATCCTGTTGTTCGCGAGGCCAGCCCTTACACTGGAATGCTGCAGCACTCACCTTGGTTTATTATCCCGAGACCAGTTGTTGCTCCATGACAAATAAAGAAACCAAAAGACCTACATCAAAGGCCATAAAAACACAATGCCTTGTTAGCATGCAGCATTATGCTTCAGCATCGAAACAAGTTAGGTGCTATATTTGAATTTTGTCCTTATAAGACAAGATTTTAAACAGGCATCAAGTCACACATTGCCCCCAAAGACATTTCCCATTATATCGTTAGGGTCAGCACTTTAGAATTTCTTTTTCATTTTGATGATGTAAGTTGAGCTTGTTTCCATAGGAAACTGTGCCTAAGGCCTTTAAACCCATGCTTGTAAACTGTGCCAGCTGTGTGCTACAATTCAAGCAAAAGAAATGAGTTTGACACTTACCATCAAAGGCATCTTCTCACAAGCCTAAGATGGTCTGCCCTGAATGGTTTACCAGACAACTAGAGAAACACACATTTTTGTACAAAACAGCTCTTGTGATGCTGTGTTTAAAACACTGAAGTCGAGAAGCTGTAATCCATCCCTCAGCTGTTCTGCATTTAGGGATTGTATCGGTCTCTCTTGTGTATCCCTTAAGAAGAAGAATAAGAACAGCTGTTGGCACTGTTGTGAGGAGTAATCCCCTGGCAATTCTTCCTTTTCTTTAAAGCTCAATGGCACTCATTTTATTTTTTTTAATCATTTCTGACCTGTACGGACTCTGAAACTTGATATCAGTTATTTTTAAAGCTTCACTGAAGCTGCCTTTGTGCCAGAGGGAATTACAAAGATGCATTAGTCACAACTTTGGCTTGTCCGTAACTTCTGATGAACTGAACAAGGAAACCATCCTCTTTGCATACAAGGTAATAAAGAGAACATTAACTTCTCATTAACAGGCTACAGGCAAAGAAATTGTATGGATCTCAAAATGTTGCTTTTTCTTCCCAACGCTGTCCGAGAATGATCCTTAAGACAAAACAAAAGAAAACAAAATCTACTTCTGTCCCCACAATCAAAAGTGTAGGAATCCAATGTGTAATCTCTGTTTTAATGTTGTATTCTTTTACTTGTAATGTTCTGATTATTTATATGATTGTTTTTGTTTTATGCTTGTTTTTGTTCTTGTACAGCACTTCGGACGGCTGATGCTGTATTTTTAAGTGCTTTAGAAATAAACTGGTATGGTATGGTATGGTAAAAAAAAAAGAAAAATTCAATTCTCAATTATCTTCTGATTTGTAGGGGTCAGTTTTCTGGCATCCGAGGCGTGTCACAAAAATAAACCATAATAAAGGCAGAGGTAAGGGCTGGTGCACAAGCATCAGGCAGCATGACCAAATACAGCAACACACACGTGACACAGGCTCCCATCAGATTGTATAAAAGGAAGCAACAATCACCACAAACAACGGGCACCCTGAAAAGGTAAGTTTCCACAAACCTTTGACATGCTATAACACCAAGAGCACAGAAAACATGTCAATATTAAAACAGACATGGGAAAACTAGTACTTCAAAGTTCTTACATACTCTTTTCTGTTCATCCTGTTTTGATATAAATTAATACAACTTTAACACAAAAAAGGAACATTATTGAAGCAGATTTTGATCTCTTTTCTATCAGAAGTCTTCACCAACGTTTGCAACAAAACCTCCTGCTCACCTTGTGTGCTGCAAGGTAAATGAGACTAATATATTTGTCCTATTTACAACAAAAAAAAGAAATTCAGTAAAAGTCAAAGTTTAGCAATATAAACATCACAATTAATGCTTTGCATCTATCTTTACCAGTCTCAGAGTACTGTATTTAACTATTACTGTGTACAGTGACTGGAAGCAGAACATAAAGTGATTGATGTTTATCACGTTTCTTCTTTAAGTAATAGGTCAACATGCCTGACCCAGAAATGGAGTGTTTTGGCCCGGCGGCCGTCTACCTCCGGAAGCCGGAGCGGGAGAGAATTGAGGCCCAAAACACCCCCTTTGATGCCAAAACGGCATATTTTGTGTCTGAGCCGGCAGAGATGTACCTGAAGGGGAAACTCATAAAGAAAGAGGGAGGCAAAGCCACTGTGGAAACCCTCACTGGGAAGGTGAGAAGGCACCCCTGCAATGACAAATATGTGAATTGCATTTACATGAATAAAAATAAATTGTAAAAAATACATTATACTGTATGTTGCTGTTTAGGAGAGATAAAGTTTAACATTTTAAATATTGCAAGGCATGATATTTAAAATACCTATGATTCTGCACTGAAAAAACTGCTCTCAAGTAATAAGATGGTTAACCCTTACGGTTCCAAAACCTCTCTGATCTTGTTGAGAAACGTGTTTTCAGAGCTAAATGAAAGATCAGAAGTCAGAATGCCATTCTGTGCAAAGAGGAGCTATAGCCTCATTCTTAAACCAAGGCTAGACTGAAGGTTTTAAAAGTAGAGACTGACTCAGACAGACTAGAAGTGACTGACATAATAAAATTAAACACCCATCAAACTGTTCAAATGGAAAAAAAAAAACTTAAAATAAAATGAAAACTTCCTCCCATAGACGAAAAACAAACAAACAAAAAAGACATGCATGCTATTGCAATGCAATGCACATGCAATTGATAACTCCAAATTGTCCCTAAGTGTGAGTGAGAGAGTGAATGGCTGTTTGTCTCATTTGTCTCTGTGTCCTTGTGATGGACTGGAGACCTGTCCATGGTGTACCTCACATCACACAGTGACTGCTGGATATGGGCACCAGTGACCCCCCACGACCCAAAAAGGAAGAAGTGGGGAAAGATGATGGATGGATGGATTGATGGATGGATGGATGCACGGATTGATGGATAAAAGGAAAACGGTTCAATACAGGTCACAAGCTTCTAATCAGACATTTACCAGGAAGTAAAATGTGGCAGACATTTGGAAAAATCATTGGATGTCTGTGAAAAGATCATAGTCCAGATGTGGAGCTACAGAAATAAAAGAAGTAATACTGCTTTAAACTTAATTTATGTTTGTGTCTTCTTAAATTTCTGCATCAGAGTCTCACTGTGAAAGAAGATGAAATCTTCCCCATGAACCCTCCAAAGTATGATAAGATTGAGGACATGGCCATGATGACCCACCTCAATGAGCCCACTGTGCTGTATAACCTCAAAGAGCGTTACGCAGCATGGATGATCTACGTAAGTTTGGGTTCATCTAAACATCTGTAGCTGAAGCCTCTGATGATGGCAGGCAGATGTGCATCATCAGTGACGATTCTCTGTGACTTTGCAGACCTACTCAGGGTTGTTCTGCGTTACTGTGAACCCCTACAAGTGGCTGCCAGTGTAGATGCAGCGGTTGTGGCAGGATACAGGGGAAAGAAGAGAATTGAGGCTCCGCCCCACATCTTCTCCATCTCTGATAATGCCTATCAGTTCATGCTCCAAGGTATCGATCGTTTTGTAATCTGTTCAAAACACAACAGCTACAGCTCAACAACCAGCGTCTAACAAGTCCATGTTGTTTTTCTGTGTCACAGATAGAGAAAACCAGTCAATCCTGATCACGTAAGTGCTCAATATTTTACACGACAAAGGATTTCCAACAATCACTTATTGAAAACACCGATGTGTATCTAATTACACTTCTCAAACCAGCGGAGAATCTGGTGCAGGAAAGACTGTTAACACCAAACGTGTCATCCAGTACTTTGCGACAATCGCAGTGGCTTCTGGGAAGAAGAATGAGCCAGTTACATCAGGCAAAATAAAGGTAAGTGATGTTGTGAATGAGTGAAATGAAATGATCATCTGAACAAAGAGCTGTTGGACTGAAGTGATGAATGTTGCCTTCAGGGATCACTGGAGGACCAGATCATTGCAGCAAACCCTCTGCTGGAAGCTTATGGAAATGCCAAAACTGTGAGGAATGACAACTCCTCTCGTTTTGTGAGTTAACTTCATAATTTAACTTTCAGTTGAAATTGTTACAGATTTGTTTGGTGAAAACTATTTGATGTAATAAAATTTTAATCAGTATTTTAAATTTTTATTATGTTTTACTTCTGAACAGGGCAAATTCATCAGGATTCACTTTGGAACAACTGGAAAGCTGGCTTCAGCTGATATTGAAACATGTAGGATATGTCTTTTTTTAATACATATATTTACAAGACATTTAATCGGTTCCACACAAATAATTTTGTTGAATTCATGTTGGCTTCCCTCCAAACAGATCTGCTGGAGAAATCCCGTGTGACGTTCCAGCTGTCAGCAGAGAGGAGCTACCACATCTTCTACCAGCTCGCAACAGGCCACAAACCTGAACTGATTGGTTAGAAAAGTTATTAGCAGTCAACAACTAAGCTTTACTGTATATATAAAGGATTTGATATATTTTATTTCCACTTTATGCTTTGCTTCAGAGGCCCTCCTGATTTCCACAAATCCCTACGACTATCCGATGATCAGTCACGGTGAAATCAGTGTCAAGAGTATCGATGACGTTGAAGAATTCATTGCCACTGATGTAAGAAATCATTTAAAATAAACTAATATCAACATTTAAATGTAAAAAAATGTGTGACAATTGAGTTGGACTACTTCAGAGAAATTATTTATGACTGTCCACAGGCTGCTATCGACATCCTGGGTTTCACTGCTGAAGAGAAGATCAGCATGTACAAACTGACAGGAGCAGTGATGCATCATGGGAACATGAAATTCAAGCAGAAGCAGCGTGAAGAGCAGGCTGAGCCTGATGGCACTGAGGGTACAAAACACACTACCAACTCTGAATAAGTCCAGTTTTTATTGTCTCTTATAGGCTGGCCAAATGAAAAATTACTCTTCTATTCTTTCAGAGGCTGATAAAATCGCCTACCTCATGGGTCTGAACTCTGCTGATTTGCTAAAAGCCGTGTGTTACCCCAGAGTGAAGGTTGGAAATGAGTATGTGACCAAAGGTCAAACTGTTCCACAGGTAAGAAAAAGTCAGGACAAACAAACAAAAAATACAGTAAAAAAAAAAAAATTCTCACATGTACAGTATTGCTTTCTAGTCAACATCCTTGTCAGTACAATGTAACTTGTTTGTAAAATCAGGTCAACAACTCTGTGAGTGCTCTCTGCAAGTCTGTCTATGAGAAAATGTTCTTGTGGATGGTGGTCAGAATCAATGAGATGCTGGACACCAGGCAGTCCAGGAGCTTTTTTATCGGTGTCCTGGACATTGCCGGGTTTGAAATATTTGATGTGAGTATTTCTAACCAGCTCGCATGACCTTAAAAACATCATGAGTTTAAGAAGTTCCATTTTTGAATCTTTTCTGATCTGTTTTACCTTGACTCGTTCAGTTCAACAGCTTGGAACAGCTGTGCATCAACTTCACCAATGAAAAGCTGCAGCAGTTCTTCAACCATCACATGTTCGTCCTGGAGCAGGAAGAGTATAAGAAAGAGGGGATCGAATGGGTGTTCATTGACTTTGGCATGGACTTGGCAGCCTGCATTGAGCTCATCGAGAAGGTTAGCCACATGTTTAACCTCACAAACACAGAAAACACTCTGAAAGTGTTTGTTTCTAACAATCGTTTCATCGTCACAGCCAATGGGCATCTTCTCCATCCTTGAAGAGGAGTGCATGTTCCCAAAGGCTACAGACATGACCTTCAAGAGCAAACTGTACGACCAGCATCTGGGGAAAAGTGCCCCCTTCCAGAAGCCAAAACCTGTCAAAGGCAAACCTGAGGCCCATTTCTCTCTGATGCACTATGCTGGCACGGTGGACTACAACGTTAATGGCTGGCTGGAAAAGAACAAAGACCCACTGAACGACTCCGTGGTTCAGCTCTACCAGAAGTCTTCAGCCAAACTGTTGGCTTTCCTGTACGCATACCACGCATCATCAGAAGGTATGTGCATGTATACGTTTATAATATAATAAACAAGTTTTACTTGTGATGTATTTGATCATTTAACTGGTATTGTTTCACTGTCAGCTGAGGGTAGTAGCAAGAAAGCTGGCAAGAAGAAGGGAGGTTCCTTCCAGACGGTGTCTGCGTTGTTCAGAGTAAGTCGTTAAATAATCACTCAGAGCTTTCTGGTTCAGTTTAATGTTTTCGGAGAAGTTAAGCCTTTATTACTTCTTCAGGAGAATCTGGGCAAGTTGATGACCAACTTGAGGAGCACTCATCCTCATTTTGTGCGCTGCTTGATTCCCAATGAATCAAAGACACCAGGTACATGAACATAGAGCATATTCTGACCATCGTCTTTGTGTCACTGTCCTGCCTCCAAACAAATCAGTTTTTATGTGACATTGTGCTGCAGGTCTCATGGAGAACCACCTGGTCATCCACCAGCTGAGGTGTAATGGTGTGCTGGAGGGAATCAGGATCTGCAGGAAAGGTTTCCCCAGCAGAATCCTCTACGGTGACTTCAAGCAGAGGTAATAACTACAATAACGTCTTTTGTCACAGTCTTATGATGAGTCACTCCCTAACTATCCGTTTACCCTAAATCAGATACAAAGTGTTGAATGCCAGTGTCATCCCAGAAGGACAATTCATAGACAACAAGAAGGCCTCAGAGAAACTCTTAGGCTCTATTGATGTTGATCAAACTCAGTACAAATTTGGACATACAAAGGTATGGTAATATAATGTGGATCCTTTTATGGACTACTGCTAAATCATCATTTAAAAAGTTAGCATTTTAGGTTAGCCTTTCTACAAATTACAATTGTCAGGGCTGTTTTTTAGGTGTTCTTCAAGGCCGGTCTGCTGGGTCTTCTGGAGGAGATGCGAGATGAAAAACTTGCAATCCTGGTCACAATGACCCAGGCTGTCTGTAGAGGCTTCCTCATGAGACGCGAGTTTGTCAAAATGATGGAACGGAGGTACTTTACACACTTCAGCTTATAAATTACGTTAATGTATACCGGTATATATGCTTAATTAATATTTTTAATCCTCAGGGAAGCCATTTATTCAATCCAGTACAACATTCGATCTTTCATGAACGTCAAAACTTGGCCATGGATGAAGCTGTACTTTAAGATCAAACCTCTGCTGAAGAGCGCAGAAACAGAAAAGGAGATGGTTCAAATGAAAGAGGACTTTGCAAAGACCAAAGAAGAGCTGGCAAAGGCTCTGGCTAAGAAGAAAGAATTGGAGGAGAAGATGGTGTCTCTCCTCCAGGAGAAGAATGACATGCAACTACAAATTCAGTCGGTGTGTTAAGGAGCCTGGTTAAGTTACTGCTGGAAAATACTTGGTTTGCTAAAGCTGTTCAAGAATTTGCATTTGTGTGTCATTGCATATCTAGGATGGTGAAAACCTTGCTGATGCAGAGGAAAGATGTGAGCAGCTCATTAAAGCTAAAATCCAGCTTGAGGCCAAGGCCAAAGACACGTCTGAGAGACTGGAGGATGAGGAGGAGATCAATGCTGAGCTGACAGCGAAGAAGAGGAAACTGGAGGACGAGTGCTCTGAGTTAAAGAAGGACATTGATGACTTGGAGCTCACTCTGGCCAAAGTGGAAAAGGAGAAACATGCCACTGAAAACAAGGTTGGTACCGGTATATCAGTCACAGAGTAAGATTATAGAATCCACTCTTCACAAAATACTTAAAACCCCTGAATCTTTCAAACCAGGTTAAAAACCTGGTTGAAGAAATGTCTTCCCAAGATGAGACCATCGTCAAACTCACAAAAGAGAAGAAAGCCCTCCAAGAGGCCCATCAGCAGACCCTGGACGATCTACAGGCAGAGGAAGACAAAGTCAACTGTCTGACGAAGGCCAAGTCAAAGCTGGAGCAGCAAGTGGATGATGTGAGTACTATCAACAACAGAGGCCAAATTCACTATAGTACTTGAAAATTAAACACAAATTATTTACGTTTATTTTCAAAAATAGCTTGAAGGCTCCCTGGAGCAGGAAAAGAAGATTCGTATGGATCTGGAACGAGCTAAAAGAAAGCTGGAAGGAGATCTGAAGCTGGCTCAAGAAACAGTCATGGACCTGGAGAACGACAAGCAGCAGTCTGATGAAAAGCTAAAGAAGTGAGTTACAGTATCCATCTATCCATCTATCCATCCATCCATCTATCCATCTATCCATCTATCCATCCATCCATCCATCCATCCATCCATCCATCCATCCATCCATCCATCCATCCATCATCCATCCATCCATCCATCCATCCATCCATCCATCCATCCATCCATCCATCCATCCATCCATCCATCCATCCATCCATCCATCCATCCATCCATCCATCCATCCATCCATCCATCCATCCATCCATCCATCCATCCATCCATCCATCCATCCATCCATCCATCCATCCATCCATCCATCCATCTATCTATCTATCTATCTATCTATCTNGCAGAGGAAGACAAAGTCAACTGTCTGACGAAGGCCAAGTCAAAGCTGGAGCAGCAAGTGGATGATGTGAGTATTAAAACAAGGATAAAGACGTGTACAAACAACATTATACAAGTTTCTATTACAATAATGAAACATATTTTATCCCTGACAGCTTGAAGGCTCCCTGGAGCAGGAAAAGAAGCTCCGTATGGATCTGGAACGAGCTAAAAGGAAGCTGGAAGGAGATCTGAAGCTGGCCCAGGAGACCGTAATGGATCTGGAGAATGACAAGCAGCAGTCTGAGGAGAAGATAAAGAAGTAGGAATAATATTCTAAATGAAAACTTAACTATTGAAACTTAATTGGGATGTTCCACTTAAACAACATTCTGAAATATGTCCTTTCTTTTAGAAAAGACTTTGAAGTAAGTCAACTCCTTGGCAAGATTGAAGACGAGCAGTCTCTTGGAATCCAGTTACAAAAAAAGATAAAGGAACATCAGGTAGGAGCCCAAGCTGTACAAATAAAGCATTTAAACATCTTCCACATCTAATTAATTTATTTATTTTATTTCAGGCTCGCATTGAAGAGCTGGAGGAGGAGATCGAGGCTGAGCGAGCTGCTCGGGCCAAGGTGGAGAAGCAGAGGTCCGATCTCTCCAGGGAACTTGAAGAGATCAGCGAGAGGCTCGAAGAAGCTGGCGGAGCAACTGCTGTTCAGATCGAGATGAACAAGAAGCGCGAGGCCGAGTTTCAGAAGCTGCGTCGGGATCTCGAAGAGGCCACCCTGCAGCACGAGGCCACGGCTGCAACTCTCCGCAAGAAGCAGGCTGACAGCGTGGCCGAGCTGGGAGAGCAGATCGATAATCTCCAGAGAGTCAAACAGAAGCTGGAGAAAGAGAAAAGTGAATTCAAGATGGAGATCGATGACCTCTCAAGCAACATGGAGGCCATTGCAAAAGCAAAGGTACAACAAATAGTTCAAATTTCATTGTCTCAAAGATGTCACAAAAACAGCATTTTTGAGAAAGTAGGATGAACGGCTTTCATTTTCTTTGTTTCAAAATGTTGTTTATTTCTTAGGGGAACTTAGAAAAGATGTGCAGGACATTGGAGGATCAGCTGAGTGAGCTCAAAGCCAAGAATGATGAGAATGTTCGTCAGCTGAATGATATCAGTGCTCAAAGGGCCCGACTTCAAACTGAAAATGGTAACTTTCTGGTTTTATTATTTTTTTTAAAATTATATTTAGTAAAATATACCAAATATGCCTCAGTCATGAATGTGCCTACATGTTGTATGCTACAACTAGCAGATATCTATCCATTATCTTTACCTGCGTCAGTTACTACAAAAGTTAACAAGCATATTAAGCTTTCTTGTTGCAATAGTGAAAAGCCTACTGTGGCTTTGGAGCATGCAACAAGATCAACTGCATTCTGAAGAACACGTCTCAGTCCTGATGATATCTGGTTACATTGTAGGGACTGTGTATAAATTAAATGTATTCAAGTTCTGTCTCGTTTTAAATACAGTATATTATCCTTACACAGGTGAAACTTCTCGGCAGCTGGAGGAGAAAGAAGCTCTTGTGTCTCAGCTCACCAGAAGCAAGCAGGCGTACACTCAGCAGATTGAAGAGCTGAAGAGGCACATCGAGGAGGAAGTGAAGGTAACAGTCCATAGATGCAACTTGGACAACAGCAAAGTCAAATACCATGAGATGGTTAGAAGTGTCTATCTTGTTCCTGTTTGGATGGTAGGCCAAGAACGCCCTGGCTCATGCTGTTCAGTCGGCTCGTCACGACTGTGATCTTCTCAGAGAGCAGTATGAGGAGGAGCAGGAGGCCAAAGGGGAGCTGCAGCGCTCCATGTCCAAGGCTAACAGCGAGGTGGCTCAGTGGAGAGCCAAATATGAGACTGACGCCATTCAGCGCACGGAGGAGCTGGAGGAGGCTAAGTAAGTTCTTTTTTCCCCCATTTGTAATGGCTTTAAATTGCAAAGTACTTGACTTGAAGTTTAAAAATCAATTATCCTGCACAGGAAAAAGCTAGCCCAGCGTCTTCAGGATGCTGAAGAATCCATCGAGGCTGTGAATGCCAAATGTGCATCTCTGGAAAAGACTAAACAGAGGCTGCAGAGTGAAGTGGAGGACCTGATGATCGATGTGGAGAGAGCTAATGCTGTGGCTGCAACCCTGGACAAGAAGCAGAGGAACTTTGACAAGGTACATCATTATTTGATTCATCACTAGATAATGTGATGAGACATTAAAGAACATGACAAACTGAAGCTCGTTGAACCCTCAGGTCCTTGCAGAGTGGAAGCAGAAGTATGAGGAGAGCCAAGCAGAGCTGGAAGGAGCTCAGAAGGATGCTCGTTCACTGAGCACTGAGCTTTTCAAAATGAAGAACTCTTATGAAGAAGCTCTGGACCACCTGGACACCTTGAAGAGGGAGAACAAGAACCTGCAACGTAGGATACATTTGATTTTTTTAAACAACTGTCCTAAGCACAACTGGATTGTTAAATATCAGCGTTCTTATATTTGTGCCTTAACATCTCGCTTGAACAGAGGAGATCTCAGACTTGACTGAACAGCTTGGTGAGACGGGTAAGACAATCCATGAGCTTGAAAAAGGAAAGAAGGCAGTGGAAACTGAGAAGTCAGAAATTCAGACTGCTCTGGAGGAGGCAGAGGTAAAACTGCTGCTCTTTAGATTAAACTGAAATCCTAAAACATCTATAAAATGTAAACATGTGATGAAAAAAAACATAAAACACAATTTAAATATAAAAGCAAACGTTTAGAGCATAACTTACACTGTTTCCAAAAATGACCCAAATTCCCGCATGTTCACAGGCAACCCTGGAGCACGAAGAGTCCAAGATTCTCCGTGTTCAGCTGGAGCTCACCCAAGTCAAGAGCGAAATTGACAGGAAGCTGGCAGAAAAGGAGGAGGAGATCGAACAGATCAAGAGGAACAGCCAGCGGGTGATTGAGACCATGCAGAGCACGCTGGACGCCGAGGTCAGGAGCAGGAACGATGCCCTGAGAATCAAGAAGAAGATGGAGGGAGACCTGAATGAGATGGAGATCCAGCTGAGCCACGCAAACCGCCAGGCAGCTGAAGCTCAGAAACAGCTGAGATACGTGCAGGGACAGCTAAAGGTACAACTAAAGATGGGTTTCTTAAACGGTGTTCACATTCTGAAAGAATCTGAAGCACTTGTTTGTATTTATTCTTTTTATTTATTTATTTTTTAATCCAGGATGCTCAACTCCATCTTGATGAAGCGCTGAGAGGCCAGGATGACATGAAGGAGCAGGTGGCGATGGTGGAGCGCAGGAACACCCTGATGGTGGCTGAGATCGAGGAGCTGAGGGCTGCTCTCGAGCAGACAGAGAGAAGCCGCAAAATGGCTGAACAGGAACTGGTTGATGTCAGCGAGCGTGTTACACTGCTGCATTCTCAGGTACACAAAAAACAATAAATTAAAATTAAAAAAGGAAAATACCCACGCAAAATAAGACAAATACACAGTGCTGGGCAGCACTAATCCAAAAATTTGTTCCGCTATTTCTAAAGCGCTAACGTGCAAATGGCGAACTACTTTTTTAAATCCAGCAGATTTGACCATTTCGTGAAACGGTTAAGCTCAGAAACCCTTGTGCTATAAGTCAGCTAAGAAATATATTTTTTCTCAGCAAAGAAATAATTGTGTTTTCTTGTAAAGTCCGTGAGGGCTCGCTTCTGTGGCCAGCCGCCATTTTGAACAGGGCAAATGAGGCGCTGGCGCATCGCGTAGGCCGCTGAGAAACATCCATAAGTTCACCCTCCATGTTAAAAACTCTTCGTCTGACTCTTCGAAAACAAGCAATAATACATAATTTAATTGGACTTTTGAACCGTTTAGAATACCAGCCTGATCAACACCAAGAAGAAGCTGGAGGCGGATCTGGTTCAGATCCAAGGGGAGGTGGAAGATGCTGTTCAGGAAGCGAGAAACGCTGAAGATAAAGCCAAGAAGGCCATCACTGACGTGAGTCCTCCTGAGGTTTATTCCTGCAGAAGCTGTGCCTCCTTCGTCTAATCAAAACAAAACGACTGGAAATTTTTCAGGCTGCCATGATGGCAGAAGAGCTGAAGAAGGAGCAGGACACCAGCGCTCATTTGGAGAGGATGAAGAAGAACCTGGAGGTGACGGTGAAGGACCTGCAGCACCGTCTGGATGAAGCTGAAAATCTGGCCATGAAGGGAGGCAAGAAGCAGCTCCAGAAACTGGAGGCTCGGGTATGCTTTTTAACTCCCTTGAGAGGAAAAACTTCCCCCAGCGAGTGTTTACGAGCTCCAGAGTAAAAGCTGTTTCTGTATCAGGTGCGTGAGCTGGAGGCTGAAGTCGAAACTGAGCAGCGACGAGGAGCAGAGGCCATCAAAGCTGTTCGCAAGTATGAGAGAAGAGTCAAGGAGCTCACCTATCAGGTTGGAAGCTTTCTTTTATCAGATGATCACTACAGAAGCAAAACAAAACTGCTTATTGGTACATTTATTATTTATCATTGTAAACTGTAGACTGATGAGGACAAGAAGAACATCATCCGACTGCAGGATCTGGTGGACAAACTGCAGCTGAAAGTGAAAGCGTATAAGAGACAGGCTGAGGAGGCTGTAAGTCTTTTTAAGACTTTCATGGCTGCATGCAGAACTCCAAGTTGTTTTTTAAAAATATCTGTGCCCCATGGTTTAATAAGTCTCTTGTTGATCTTCCTGACAGGAAGAGCAGGCCAACACGCACATGTCCAGGCTGAGGAAGGTGCAGCACGAGATGGAGGAAGCTCAGGAACGTGCCGACATCGCCGAGTCTCAGGTCAACAAGCTGAGGGCCAAGAGTCGGGAAATCGGAAAAGTAAGTAAATCTAAAAAAGCTAAGTCTGGTCCTCTGGACATTCAAAAAAACAAAAAAAAAAAAAACAAAGCAAAAAATTGTAGAAACGTTTCGTCTTTCGTCCGAAAGACTTCCTCAGTCTGAGGTGCTGGGTTCAGCTCAGTCTTATAAATAGCACCCTCTCACAGTGTTACACAACCAGTTGGCTGATGACAGCCTGAAACCAGCTGCTCACATGATCAAGGAGGACCATCAGCCTAACAATGGATCGTTAGCACCCTGATGGTTGTTTGCTATTCACAGAGGGCTGAGTGATACCAGCAATAACAGCATTGTAAGAGGGGGACAGTTGAACCCGGAGGCCTCCACCCCTGTTTAATGATGGACGGTTTCTTTTCACAAAGATGGCCTCCTTTACTCCTCTCTCAAACCATCGTTCCTCTCTATCAAGGATGTGAACATCTTCATCCCTGAAAGAGTGACCGCTGGCCTGGAGATGAGTGTAGACTGCAGAGTCCTGACCTGATGATGTTGATCTTCTGTGCTGGGCCATCCTTTTGGCCAGTGGCTGTTTAGTTTCCCCGATATAAGACTGATCACAGCCCTCCTGACACTGAACAGCATACACAATGTTACTCTGTTTTTGCCGGGGGACTGGATCTTTGGGATCTTTTGTCCCCCGGCAAAAACAGAGTAACATTGTGTATGCTGTTCAGTGTCAGGAGGGCTGTGATCAGTCTTATATCGGGGAAACTAAACAGCCACTGGCCAAAAGGATGGCCCAGCACAGAAGATCAACATCATCAGGTCAGGACTCTGCAGTCTACACTCATCTCCAGGCCAGCGGTCACTCTTTCAGGGATGAAGATGTTCACATCCTTGATAGAGAGGAACGATGGTTTGAGAGAGGAGTAAAGGAGGCCATCTTTGTGAAAAGAAACCGCCCATCATTAAACAGGGGTGGAGGCCTCCGAGTTCAACTGTCCCCCTCCTACAATGCTGTGATTGCTGGTATCACTCAGCCCTCTGTGAATAGCAAACAACCATCAGGGTGCTAACGATCCATTGTTAGGCTGATGGTCCTCCTTGATCATGTGAGCAGCTGGTTTCAGGCTGTCATCAGCCAACTGGTTGTGTAACACTGTGAGAGGGTGCTATTTATAAGACTGAGCTGAACACAGCACCTCAGACTGAGGAAGTCTTTCGGACGAAAGACGAAACGTTTCTACATTTTTGCTTTGTTTTGTTTTTTTTTGTTTTTTGAATGTCCAGAGGACCAGACTTAGCTTTTTTAGATTTTTCTACCTGGATTATTGAGCATGCATCAGGGTAAAAGTAAGTAAAGTTGTAGCGGTTTTCAACAGAGCGCGTTTCGTCTCTGGCGCTACCGCTTGGATCTGAATCCGCATGTAAATTTGAATTATACACAATCCACTTACAATGTTAATTATTTATTTTGATCTTTTTCAGGCAAAGGAGTCTGAAGAATAAGCTAAAACCTTTGTGGGAGACCAAGTGAGAATCATAAAATATGTTTTTTCTTTGAAATGCTCTCAATAAATGTAGAACTAGATTCAATAAAATATTCAGCCAACCTGCCGTCTTCACACTTTTTTTCTTTCTTGTTGCCAAACGTGGAATAATAATCTAAAATACACACTTTTAACTGTACGTATGCAGCAAGTGCAGGTCATGTTTGTGCCACAGGCTTTTGTTTTTGCTACATTTAAGATCAACAGAGGCGATTGACTTAAATAATAACGGAATGAGAGAAATAAAGTCACTTTGTAAAACCCAGGGTGAGGCTGTGGCTCAGAGCTGTTACCTCCAATGAGAAGGTTGCCGGATTGAATCCTGGCCAGGGATCTTTCTGGGTGGAGTTTGCAAATTCTTTCTGTGCTTTCTCCGGTATTCCAGTTTCCTCCCACAGACAAAAAACATGCATGTTAGGCTGACTGGTAACTCCATTGACTAGGTGTTTGTGTGAATGATTGTTTCATTTGTCTCTACGTGACCCTGTGATGGACTAGCAACCTGTCCAGGGTTTCCCCTTTCTTCTCACACAATAACTGCTGGATATGAGCAACAGTGACCCCCTGTGACCTGTAAAGGAAGAATGGATGGATGTTAAACACAGTTACATAATGCGTAACAAAACATTAGTTACTATGACCTGAACACTGACACAAACTGAGCTAAAAGACCCACATTAATTCAGTCAGCCATAGAAATGTAAGAAAGAATATAAAATGTTGGTACCCAGCACTGTTTGTAGTTATCCCTGCATTATGGCTCTACTTTTCTGCAAAATAGACAAGACAAGCAGCCAACGTGACATCTCACACCATCTGCATCTGGTCTTCTGCACTTTATCATTTATTTTTGATAAATAAACAAGCATTTATGTGACTTTAATATTATGTTTGCTGGAAAGTTTGGTAATCGCTTAGTAGCCTCTACTTCCTGTGTCTTCATATTAATATCACAATGTCCAAAGTTTTAATGTGATTTTGACTCGTCAGAAGTTTTATTCTCATTTTTAGCTAATGTAAGAAGTTAAAGGAGCTGTATGTAACTTTTCTAACAATATATTTTTAACATATTTCTTCACTCTGTCACTACCTCCTGACATACTGATTTTAGACAAGTAATATCTGAAAAAAACTATTGTCCCCTTGCTTCTCTAAAAGCATTTCTAAAAAGCCACAGTGACACGCCGTTAACCAGCCAATAAAAACAGAGCTTGAATTTGAATCAGCCAATAAAAACAGAGCTTGAATTTGAATTTCAGTAGAGCAAGGGTAACAGAGCCATATATGGCTCTGAGGGGGAGGTACCAGAAACGTGTCTCTGTTCAAAATATTCCTAAATTCCAGCGTGTTCCAGAAATTACATACTGAACCTTTAAGCCCGTTCAAACTCACACTTTTTCTTCTGATTTTTTAAAATATCCTAACCAGTTATTTAATTTTCAGAAAGGATACTAATACAGTTTGCTAAACAAATAGTTAAAAGTCAAAGTCAACTTTATTGTCAGAATTGCAATATGTACAGGACATACACAGGACCGAAATTGCGTTTCTCTCAGTCCCTCGGTGCAACAGTAACCATCTAAACACTAAACACTAAAACATTTAATAAACATAAGCATAAAATAGTAAAAGTGTAACACTGTCCTGAGTTTTTCATAATAGTATAAAAGTATGAAAATTTACACCAACACTGAAACACCAAACACCCCTAAAACACCAAACACCCAATGAACATAAGCATAAAATGAAATAATAAAAGTGTAATACTGTCCTGAGTTTTTGCATAGTAGTATAAAAAGTATATCTATAAAATAAACTGAAGGTTCTAGCATTGACATTTGCAAAGAGTGGCACAGCAGCATATAAGTTAATGTACACAGTATATGTATGAGGTATTTGATGTTGGTATATAGGCAAAGTGGCATATGCAGTGAGGCACATAAGGCACATTTGGCATCCTTAGATAAGGCTAGTCAGAGAATGCTGTATATGTATCTGCAGTAGTGTATATAAAATTAGTGTAAATGTAAACAGTAGTAATAAATGTAAAGCAGTAGTAATAAATGTAAACCGTATTAATAAATGTAAACAGTGAATGTGAACAGTAGTATGACTATAGGCAGTAATGTAATACAAACATTAGTGCAAATATGAGAAGTAGTGCAAACTGAATGAGCACATGACCGAGAGTTTAGTGAATAACCCGTTTGATGACACAGAGTCCAGTGTTAAAAACTTTGTGTTGAGTGGTAATGTGTGAGAAAGTTTTTTGTGTTAAGGCAGTTCAAATGGGAGGGGAGGCAGAGCAGGCAGAGTGTTTAGCATTCTGACTGCCTGATGAACAGAGCTGTCTCTCAGTCTACTGGTACGAGCCTGGAGACTCCTCAGTCTCCTCCCTGATGGCAGCAGTCTTAAGCTAGATTCATACTCGACGCGTCACGCAGCGCGCGAGGGTGCACGCTCCAAAAGTGACACAATTTCACAGTCCCGGCCCCTGCGCGTTGGCCCCGCGCGTGGGATTAGCGTGTGTCATGCACCTCTGAATTTTTGAAACTCCGCAAGCCTCTGCGCGTGCGGTGGGTGCTACGATTTGATTGACAGGTCCCCACCGACAGCCTTCACCCTCTTCACGCCGGAGCCTGCAGCTGTTTGCGCCGCTGTGGTCGTGGAGACGGAGTCGCGACGCATGGAGGAATGTTTTGTGACACAAAATGTATTAAATTCTCCTTCATTCCTGATCTGGAGTCGGACTTTTCTTTTGTTTTTTCGCCAAAAGTCACGTGATCGCTTTCTCCTCCGCTGACTCCATGCATTAAAACCGCAAATAAAGACAACAGTTCAGCACGCGAGCGGAAAGCTATTTGTTTTTGTTGTGTGATTTCAAACAGTTCTTCTTCTACGGTAGATTTCTTCTTCTACGCCTTTCTTGCAACATATGCACAGGTTTTAGAGGGTACTGCCTCCTGCTGGTCCGTAAAAGAACAGCACTTTGCCATGCGCAACCGTGCGTCAACCATAAACACAGAGGCGACACTGTAAACGCATTTCGCCGCACGGCTGCTGTGCACGTGCAGCGCGCGCGCTCCAGCCTGCGGACCAAAGCGAAAGTCTAATGCCAGGTTCACACCAAACGCCTCGAAGCAGCCACTTTACATGCAAAGTCTATGTGGAGGCACTGCCAGGGGAGGTGCAACCAGGAGCAGCACATCTTGAGCAGTTCAAGCAGCGCAGCAACGAGGGGCAGCTCTTTCTCACGCACGCGCGCGTCCAAAGCAGACGAGGCATCGAGCTGTGTAGTGGGTGTGTGGGATCACCTGCCATGCAGTGGACTTTCCGAGTGAGGCGGTTGCTGTGTAAGTCCTGCAGTGAGGGCAAGGAGGTGCCGACGATCTTCTCAGCTGCTCTCACGATGCGCTGGAGGCTCTTGCGGCATGATGCAGTACATGCACCAAACCACACCGTGATGCAGCTGGTCAGGACACTTTCTATGGCACCCCTGTAGAAGGTGCACATGATGGGGGTTGAAGCTCCAGCCCTTTTCAGCTTGCGGAGAAAGTAGAGGCGCTGGTGAGCCTTCTTGGCCAGTGCTGCAGTGTTCCTGCTCCAGGACAGGTCCTTCGAGACGTGCACTCCCAGGAACTTGGTGCTGTCCACTCTCTCCACTGCGGTGCTGTTGATGGTCAGAGGGGCATGTTGTGCATCCCTCTTCCTGAAGTCCATGTTACATATCCTGAGGAAGCTGCCAATGCTGACACCTTTTAGTTCTTATGTATGTTGACTGCAGTCATGCTTTTGTGTGGTTAATTAGTCTGATTGTGATCAGGCTTGTGTGTGTTCAGCCAGGAACACCTGAGAGCCACGCCTATATATACTTCAAGTTGACTGTACTTGGATGCGGAGTGTTGTGAGCTCAGAGTTTGGTTGCTTTATTGCTGAGCTGTTTGAGTACTGTTTGAGTACTGTTTGGGTACTGTTTGGGTACTGTTTGAGTACTGTTTGGGTACTGTGGGGTGTTCTCCGCCCGNACGATCGGCATGGAATTTTTATTTAAAATAAATTATTTAAAATTATTTAGCACCTACTGCACAGCTTCCTCCTGCTGCAGGATAAACTTCCTGCTGCAGTTGAACAGCTGATCAGATGTTTAATATGAAGATCGGAGAAGTGGGCGTGGCCAAGAGCGCTTGCAGGTGGTAAAGAGCAGAGGAGGCAGGGAACTGAAATCATGACATTCTGTGCTCTTTTACAGCGTTTAGAGATTAGAAACATTGTTTAGAATATTGCAAGACTGTGGGAAGGGTTTAAAATGCCTTAATTTATATCTATATAAAATTAAACTACTACTTACTACTTGTACTACTTTGCAGTTTTTCCACTTATCGCTGGTCTTCAGGGTACGGATGCCCTGTGATAAACGAGGGACTACTGTATCCATTCTTAACATGTTGGATAAGTTTCAGATGTTACAGACAGCGTAAATTCTGTAGAAACCAAACAGTGCATTTCAGCAGATTTTCTCTTTTAAAGGTGAAGTCTGCAGTTTCTGTAGAACATCAGCACTTAGAAAAAATTTGTCGAAACCTGTGCCTTCGTCTAAAAAGTTGTTTTTCTCTGTAAAAAGAAGCAGAGAACTTGTTTATTGACTTTTTATTAAAAACTTTAGTGTGAAAAATGCTATGCTAAAGAGCTCAAACCACACCGAACGTTCGCCATTTTGAGAACTGAAAAAAAAAAAAGGTAAAGATAACCATGTGACGCCAAGGAGTCTACCTCCCATTTAGAGACACGCTGCTCGCTCCCTCACTATCCATCCTTCAGTTCAAACAGTCTTATACTGCCATCTGGTGGTCAAAATAGATACTACACACAAAAATTAACCAACATTTACCGTACTCTTAAATTAGACATGACTATTGTCAAATTTCTAACAATATTATCGTTTATCGCAATAATTTCTCAGACAATTGCCCAGCAAAATTTGTTGCTGTGACAGACTTACTCAGGACCCCACTGTGGGTCATGAAACACCAGACGAGGGTCCTCAGATGATCTCCACAAGTCAAGTAGAATGTAAAAATAATATTTAAAAAAAAAATTACTTATGGCACAGTTTCACCCTCATTTTTACACAGCATAAATACAAAATGATAAAATAGTAGTTTGGGTAGTGTGTGTTGTCATTACGTCATTAACAAAGTTATTAGCAAAGTTTACATGCATGTATACCTCGTGGTGTCTCTGGGCAGCACACCTCATCCCTGTAAATGCCCCCAGGGCGCTTTCAATACTGCACCAGCTGGTGGTGGATGGGTTAAAATGCAGAGACTAATTTCACTTTTGTATGGAAACATACAGTGATGACATTGTGTGACATACATTGTGTGACATTATTACAGGTAACCCTCGAGGTACGACACCTGCGACCCACGGCAACGCGGACTTACGATTTGCCTCTTTGAAAGAATGCCGTCGACATACGACCGAAAAAACGGACTTACGACAGAGTTACATTAGAAGTACCCGTATTTTCCGGTGTATAGGTCGCACCTTTTTATGGTTTTTTCAAGGCCTGCGACCTATACTCAGGTGCGACCTATATATGGCTTGTTATCACTTTCGGTGAAACAAATTTTTAAATCCAGCTCATTTCACAATTACGTTCATTTATTAAGGAAAAGTTCAGCTCAGACATATATTTGCTATAATTTTTATCAAACAAATAATTGTTTTTAAGTGTTAATCTTCTTAAAAGCCTTGCTGTGCGCTCCTGTGGCAGACATTTGCAGCAGAGCTAAACGTAGGTGCGACCTATACACCAGTGCGACCTATCTAGGGATTTTTCCAATCTATTGGTGATAATTGGACAATGCGACCTATACACAGGTGCGACCTATACACCAGAAAATACTGTATGTAATCGAGATACGGCAAAAAAAGTGCGACACTACGGCAAGCGGCAAGGTGGGGGAGGGGTACAGTGCCTTGAGTGTTAGTGCATGACAGTGCGCGTGACCCTGGAGTAGGGGTGGGGCGACACTGCAGTACTATTTAAAGGGACACGCCATCTTGACCACGTTGTTGAGTTTCGGCGAGAGAGAGAAAAGCAAACGCTCTGATGGACAGAACTGCTCACATCAGGACCACACCGCTGAGCCCACACCTGGACTAAAATGCTCCCATCATTCATGGTTGAGCACTGGCTAAGCAGTTCCATCTGATCCAGGTTTGAACTAGGGCTGCAACTAACGATTATTTCAATAATCGATTAATCGGCCGATTATTTTTTCGATTCATCGATGAATCGGCAAAAAAAAAAAAAAAAGGAAACAAGTTTTAATTATCACCTCTTTATTCCAAAATTTGACTGACATATCAAATCGCACAAAAAACAGGTTGCTACTTGACTATTCTGTTAGTAAAATATTGAATAATTAAAAAATAAAGTTAGTCAGCTTCAATAAAAAATAAATGTACACAAACATATATACAAATGTATGATTTATACCTGCACAAAATGTAGCTACTTTGTAAAATGTGTTTTTGAGGGACAAGTGTAAAGTTAGTCAGCTTCAATAAAAAATAAATGTACACAAACATATATACAAATGTATGATTTATACCTGCACAAAATGTAGCTACTTTGTAAAATGTGTTTTTGAGGGACAAGTGTAACCTGGATTAAAGGTGTGGATTGTTTTAACCTGGATGGGGCAGCTGTGGCCGAGTTGTTAGAGCAGTCGTCCTCCAATGCAAGAGTTGGGGGTTGGAATCCACCAGCAGTCACATGCCTAAGTGTCCATGGGCAAGACACTGAACCCCATGTTTGTGCCCCATTGGTGTATGAATCAGAGTCAGAGAGTCTTTATTGTCATTTGCACCGCATGTGGTACATGTGATGAAAACGAGATTATGTACACGAGGTCCCAGTTACATCCAACAACAAATGAAAGAGAAAAACAGTAATAACATCTAGAACTAACTAAGAAAAACATCAACTAGTAATACACTAAGCCTAATATAGTGGGAATAAACAGCAGCACGAACATGAGTTTGTATGAGCAGATGGTCACAGATGAACACAGATGAACACAGCAACAAGAAAACAGATCAGCATCAGTATGATGTGATATTTTGCAGTGTTTATTTTTTATTTTATTTTTATTTATTCATGAGTCTAACAGCCTCAGGGTAGAAGCTGTTCCTCAGTCTAGTGGTTCTACACTTGATGCTCCTCAACCTCCGTCCTGAGGGGAGTGGGGCAAAGAGTGAGTGTGCTGGATGAGTGAGGTCTTTCATGATGCAGGTGGCTCTTTTCCTGCATCTGGAGGTATAAATGTCTGTGATTGTGGGGAGACTGACTCCAACAGACTTCTGTGCAGCCTTCACCACTCTCTGCAGAGCTTTCCTCTCTTCAACTGTGCAGCCTCCATGCCACACGTTGATGCTGGAGCACAGGATGCTCTCCACTGCACACCAGTAGAAGGAGGTGAGGACTGGGCTGAATGTGAGCTAAAGCTCTGATTAGTCTCTTTAGAATGATTTGTTCTTTGTAATCTAGTAGAGTGCTGTATGAATGGGTAAATGAGGACATGTAGTGCTTTACACTACTACAGTATAAACAATGTAAAGCACTTTGAGTATCAATTAGATAGAAAGGTGCTATATAAGTACAGTACAGTCCATTTACCATTACAAGTGTGGATCATTGTAACCTGGGTTAAAAGTGAAGTCTTCGTCTTCAACCATCGACAGAGGCCTCATGTCAGTGACGTTCATGTGAAGTCTTCGTCTTCAACCATCGACAGAGGCCTCATGTCAGTGACGTTCATGTAAGGATCTTTCAGTCTCTGCTGCTTGCTGTGGTGGTGTGCATGATGTCTGTCCATCATGAAGGCTGTCATTGTTGTTTTCTGGAATGAGAGAGAGTTTATATGTATTATATCATAATTTACAGTAACTCAAGAAATGCCTTGTTTCACTTGGTTAAACGCACAAGCACACACACACACACACACACACACACACACACACACACTTGAGTAGATGAATAAATTACTGTAATTCCTGTTTAAATGCAATTCATCCTTCCATACAATGCAGTGACTTCAGACTTTGCCAGCAAATTAAAAGTTGAAGCTAAATCATTAAATTATCACCATCTTTGTGTTAGATTTATTTATAAAACACATTTAAACACTGCTTGTATCGTTACATTAAAAATAAAAACACACACATTCTCTGTCACAGCTAAGAAACAAGCAGCTTCAGCTGCCAGAGACACTGGCATCACGTTTTCTCTCTTTGAAACAGAACAAATATGGTTAAGACTTACCTGCTGCTCTTCCTTCATTCACACCGTGGTGAAGCCCGTCATGTTTACATTTCATCTGCGTGGTTATCTCGTGTCGCGTCGTCACTTTTCAAAGCTTTTTTATCTTATGAAGCGTCGAACTCCCACACGTTGTAGGACTTATTTACAGTTTTCTCTGCGTCGCGTCGGTCATTTGTAAAATAGACTTTGAAAACAGTCTCTGCTCTGTTTCCTCCTCCCTCCTCGCTCAGTTCAGAAGCCACACACACGCGCAGGCGCAGCACGCTGACGCTGCAGTTTTTTTTTTTTCAAACTTTATTCAGCCAGGCTCAGCCAGCTTTGACAAAGCTTTACCGGTGAACAAAACAGCTCCGCGGCGCCGTGAAAGATGCATAATCGCGCGACACAACGAATCGATGATGAAATTCGTTGCCAACACTTTTAAAAATCGATTTTTATCGATTTTATCGATTCGTTGTTGCACCCCTAGTTTGAACTTGAGAAAAACATCAGTGTCTACCTACACTTCAGTCAAAGTAAGGACATTTTGTTTCCTTGTTTCCTTTTTCTGCTGCTTCTAGCTTTTTTAGAGTTCATGGACTTTTTCATGCACATGGACTGCACACCAACACCACATGGACTGCACTGGTTTCAAAAACATGATGGTTGCAACATGTTAACAGCTGCTGCTCAAAGAGAAGTGTTCATGTTTCATGGTTGACATGTTTTTGCTGCTGCTGGATGCATGGATGAATGCATGGGAGTTCCTTATCATTTGCTGCATTTTGATGTTAACAGCTGCTGCTCAAAGAGAAGTGTTCATGTTTCATGGTTGAACTCATTTGCAGATTATGGCTGAGAACTGTTCAGGAAGAGATTTGTATTTTGTATGCTTTGTCTGTGCTGAAAAAAACATTTCAGTACTGTACCTGTACATGCTGTACTGGTTTTGTGTGTTTATGGATGAATGTGTGGTATAATGTGTTATCTAAGTGTTTGTAAATAAAGTTCTGTGCATGTTTATGGCACAGGATGTCCGCTTGTTCATTCTCATGCCGTTAAATGTGTGTGCGGCGCTCCGTTAGCGGTATAGCCGCGACCTACGGCAGAAATGCGGACCTACGACAGGCACGTGTTTTTGGTCCGCGAGATACGACAGAATCGACCTAAGTCACACCCGTAGGTCCGGATCTCTGACGTAACTCGAGGGTTCCCTGTATTATTAATACTAAATCAAGTGGTTCTAGTATTTGAGGTCATAAGCCTCGGCCGTCGTTATCTTGTGGGCTGGAAGCTGAAAGGTTTGAGAACAAAAAATAGCAGGCCAAATTATTTTGAGGTTTCAGATTATTTAAAAAGATGACAAATTTGAGATTTCATTTTCTCTCTATATGCAATTCATATTGGACTATTTAAGAGTTTTGGTCAGGACTGTTTTTTTCCCAAGGAATGGAGAAAAAGACAAAAAGACTGGAGTGAGTTTCTGAAAAATCACCGTGTTTGACTCCAGAACCAAACAGCTGCTTATTAAAACAGACCATGAATACAAGAGAGCTCTTTACCTGATAGCTATCAGAATCTGGATAAGCCAGGGGAGACCTAAAACACAAGACGAAGACTTGTTTAGAAGTTCTGCATTTGGATTTCTCACAAAGATTCAGTCAGTTTCACGGTTCCTACTGAATGAACGCCAGAGCCTTGCTTATCTCCTCTTTGCGTTTTTCCCGGGCAGAGTCCTCCATCGTGGTTGTTCACTGGGGAACAATACAACAGTTATGTTATTGAATAACACTTCTCCATGTGTTGATAGCAGATAAAATAACCAAATTCTTCCGAAGGAAAAGAGCCGTGTTCGAACAAAGCACCACCATGCTGTNGGCTGACTGCTCAGTATGAGTAAGAGAAATGCACGTTTGTTTGCCCTGCGCTGTAGTCCACTTCCTGCTTTTGGAGTGGTTTCCGGTCCGCTTGCCTTCACAATGCATTCGAACCGCGCTAGAGTTTACTTCAACCAAACTGAGACCTAGGTATTTAGGCAGATTGGGGTTAGCTTTTTTTGGTCCACATCAGAGTTTGATTGCACATTCATACTTCCACCAAACGAACCGGACTTTCTAGGCAAACAGATTAGAGTTTGATTAAAGCGGACTAAATAGGGCTGGTGTGAATGCACCCTTAATCAATTCAAAACTTGAGAATGAGTTCCAAACCTTGAACTGTATGGGATTTTTTTTTGTGTATACAAGTTAATCATATATAGATTAATCTCTTTCCTGAGGGTCTTTAGCCTTTGATAGACTGACTTACAAAATATATGTTTTGGTCACATGCATGCATTAATTAGAGGGAAAAATGACTGAGTATCAGGCTTAATGCTGGTTGCCCAAACCACCTCAATGGGCTTCTCTTGATGTGGAGGAACAGGTCTCTCCCAGATAACTAAACTTCTCATCCTGTATCTAAGTGAGAATCCAGCTACCCTGTGGAGGAAACTCATTTATCCACCTGTGTCTGCAACCTTGTTCTTTCGGTCACTACCTAGAGCTTGTGGCCATAGGTGAAGGGATGAACATAGTGCTGATCCTCATCCAAGCTGTATCACACCCTTTTGCTGTGACCTGCTCCACTGAGAGCTGAAGATGGCACAATGACACCAACAGTTGGTACTGTTGGTCTGCAAATAGCAGAGATGGAATCATGAGGCCACCAAATCAGACTCCTTCAAACCCTTGGCTGCATCGAGAAATTCTGTCCATGAAAATTATGAACAAAATTGGTGATAATGGGCAGCCCTAGTGGAGTCCAATTATTACCATGAAGGGGTCTGACTTCCTGCCTTCAATGCAAACCAAATTCTTGCACTGCTTATATAGGAGCTGAACAGCCTATAGCGATGGGTCCCCAATCCCATACTTGTGGAACAATCCCCACAGTGTACCTCGAGGAACACAGTTGAAGGCCTCCTCCAAGTCCATAAAACAAGTAGACTGGATGGGCAAACTCCCATAATCCCTTATGGACCTTAGTGAAGGTAAAGAGCTGGTCCAGTGTTCCACAGCCAGAACGGAACCCACATTGTTCCTTCTGGATCTGATATTTGACCAATGAGTGAACCTTACTAGGGAGGCTAAGGGGAGTGATGCCCCTATATTTTGAACATACCCTATGGTCCCCCTTATTGAAGAGAGAAACCACCACCCCAGTTTGTCAGTCCAATGGCACTGCCACCAATGTTCATACAGTGTTGCAAAGGCGTGTCAACCAAAAGAGCCCAACCAGTGCTTTAAGTGGGCCGGAACTCACCGGTACCCAGTTCCGCCACTTCTAAAATTTAACCCTGAGAGTACCGGGACTTTTTTTAAACGTAAGGTGCGTTCCGGAACTTATTTTCGTCTTCTCCACTTGAAAGACCTGTGGCAGATTACAGTAGAATGCATCATTTCCCCCGACTGGATTTCAAGAAAGAGTAATGCATCTTCACAATAATAAAACATCTTTGGTGGAGCGCGTCATTTTGGCCAATCACAACCTCAGGATAGACAGGGGGAGGAGACGACAGCGAACTCTGTAAAAAAAACAAAAACAAACTCTGCAGCGCGACAGAGCGCGAGGGAAGCGGAAGTAACTCCTCCAACGTGTGGGTAAAGTTAATATTTTTATACATGCAGTGGAGTAACCATTGTTTAGTAAAATGGCATGTTGTGTTACAAATAAAACTAAATAAAAATTAACAAAATAACAGTCAATTGCACCCCTAAAGTCACTGTGATAAATTGTCACATTAATTTAATTATCTTAGCCACAGGAGAGAGTTTAAAAACAGGATGATGTCTATATGAACTAGTTGAATGAGGTGTCTCTAAAATATCCTGATTCATGATCAATAATAATTTCAACAATTTTTTAATCTGTCCACAGGACCTGACTTTATTTTGTTAGATGTCTCTAAAATAGTTAGTGAATCATGTTTACATGTAGGTAAACATAGATGTCTAACAACTTGTTAAAATACACAAGAATGCAGGAAATGGCATCTACTTTATTCAAAATTTCTGGCAAAACATCTTCACCAGCATATTTAAGAAATGAGTTTTTACTGTAAGTAAGTTTTATTTATATAGCACATTTCACAGACATGAGAGTCACATAGTGCTTTACAAAAGGAAAAATAAAATCATAAAATCACAGAAGTACTATACAAAAAGGTAAAACATAACAAACTCTAAAATCAATGTACAAAATTAACCAAAAGCCTGTCTGAAGAGATAAGTCTTAAGTTTTTTAATGCATCTGTTGACTCGGAGCAGCGCATTGTTAGCAAAATGTTCTGCTGTATTTGACTTGCTGCTGTTGTTGGTTGTTAATTTTTTGGTTGACACAATCTTTCCTATTTATGTTCTCATTAAATTAGGTTAGTAAATGACTTTTACCTGAAGCATGTTAAAAAATTACAAAATCTTTCGGGGGGGTTGGCGCAACGTTTGTCACCTTTTTCATCCCTTCTGAGTTTACAGGTATGCATATTATTATGACATTAGGGAGGGTACCGGCACTTATTTTTTTCCACTTAAAGCACTGAGCCCAACAACATCTAGAGCCATAAGGAAACCAGCAAAAAGCTCATCCACCCCTTGGAGCCATGCTGCTGTGGAACTTTTTAACTCCCTCAGTGACCTCAACCACAGTTATGTACTGAACAAAAAAGAAGTCTCATCACTCAGTTTCCTTCATAGAAGATTTGGGATTGAGAATGTCTGTGAAGTATTCCTCCTTGCACATCTCGACAACATCACTGGTTGAGGTCAACAGCACCCCACCTTCACTGAAAATACCAGCAAACAAGGCCCAATAGAACTCCCTTTTAAACTTGATAACCTCCTGAACCTGGGGTATCCACCACCAAGCTTGAGGATTGCCACTGCAAGAAGCACAAAAAACCTGGTGGCCACAGTTCAAGGCAGCCACCTCAACAATTGATGTGCAGAACATGGCCCACTCAGACTCAATATCCCCGACTGTAGCTGGGATGTGGTTAAAGCTCTTCCAGAGGTGTGAGTTAAAGATATTTCTTATGTGTTCTTCTGCCAGGAATTTCCAGGATACCATCACTACACATTTGTGTCTATCATGTCTATCTGCCATCTTCCCCCATTATATCATCTTATTCACTACCAGGTGGTGATCAGTTGACAGCCTAGCTCCCCTCTTCACCTGAGTGTCCAAAATAAATGGCTGCAAATCAGAAAGTCAATAATCAATCTATGACTTAGGGCGTCCTTGTGCCAAGTGCATTTATGGACACCCAAATGTTCAAAAATGGTGTTTGTGATGGATAAACCATGACTAGCACAGAAGTCCAACAACAGAACACTGCTCTGTTTCAGATCAGATAAGCCATTCCTCCCAATCCCCAGTGTCACCCATTGTTGCAAACCTCTACATGGAGGAAGTGGAACAGAGAGCCCTTAACTCCTATGAGGGAACAACTCCAAGCCATTGGTTCCGATATGTGGATGATACCTGGGTCAAAATCCAAGCCAGGGAGGTGGAAGCGTTCACCAGACACATTAACTCGGTCGACAACAACATCAAGTTCACCAGAGAGGATGCTAATGACAACAAGCTGCCTTTTTTGGACTGTTTGGTTCACATGGAGGAAGAGGACAGTCTCAACATTGAAGTTTACAGAAAACCAACTCACACAGACCAATACCTCATGTTTGACTCTCACCATCCACTGGAGCACAAACTTTCTGTCACCAGAACCTTACATCATCGGGCAGAACACATCCCCACAAGGACAGAAGGGAAGAAAAAGGAACAGAAACACATCAACAAATCTCTGCAAACATGTGGATATCCCAACTGGGCGTTTGTCAAGTCAGCGAGGAGATCTGCTAAACACAATAATGAACAGAAAAAGACTAACAGACGAAAAAACATTGTCATTCCTTATGTTGCTGGAGTCTCAGAGAATTTCAGAAGGATTTTCAACAAACACAACATCCCAGTACATTTCAAATCCAGCAGAACTCTCAGACAGGGACTGGTGCATCCTAAGGACAGAACCCCCACACACAAACAGAGTGGTGTAGTATCCAGTGCAACGAGGACTGCCCAGACCGTTACATTGGAGAAACTACTGTAAGCAGCCCCTCAACAGAAGAATGTCCCAACACAGGAGAGCAACCTCCTCTGGACAAAACTCAGCTGTTCACCTCCACCTCACGGACAAGGGTCACTCTTTTGAGGACCAGAATGTTCAAATTTTGGACCGAGAGCACAGATGGTTTGAGAGGGGGGTGAAGGAAGCTCTTTATGTTAAGAGAGAAAAACCTTCTCTTAACAGAGGAAGAGGTCTGAGATTTCAACTTTCTAAGACTTACAACTAAGTTTTGGAGCTGATTCCCAAACGTTTTACACCGGATGGGAGCAGAGGTGTCGTGTCTGTGAATTAGACTAGCAAAGTTTTTTGAGAAACCTCTGTTGTTGGTTTGTGAGGGTGTTTTTGTCAATTTACATACAGTTGTGTGTCTTCTGTCAGAAACTTCAAGGGAACTCCCTACTGTTAAGGTGTGATCTGTCAATTTACATGTATGTGTTACCTCAGCTTGAAATTTACATACCCGGTATGTTGGTGCGTGACTCGACTGTTATAACTCCACGCGCACACTGTCTGTTTCATTGAATTGAGAAAGCTCATCGGATGATGAGCGAAACGTCTTCTGTTACAAATAAAGTCCAGTTGTTCTGTATTGAACGCCTTTTTTTGATTTATCATGTCCTGGACGACTGAGAATCTTCACCAGCATGTATCATCTATGATTAAAAAATACTAAATATGCATCATTCTCTGACCGGCTGGTCTGCATCACGGGGGTCCCGCAAGGAACTGTGCTGGCACCGTTCCTCTTCACCCTCTACACTGCAGACCTCACCATCAACTCCCCAGGCTGCCATCTGCAAAAGTTCTCTGATGACTCTGCCGTAGTCGGCCTCGGTCCGTGTACATTCAGGCAGTTCGTTTTTTCATTTGAAACAAAAAATAAAAAAATTAAAAAACCACTTGTTTTTTCGTTTTTCGTTTATTGAACCAAAACAAAAAAATGGATTACAATCCGTTATCCGATTTCCGATTTTGTGCACAAAACGAAAATGGAAAAAACGGATAACGACGGGTCAGTTTCGATTTTGTAATTTCTTTTATTGACAGCGGATATGACCCGGAAGTTCTCTCTGCCCCGCAAATGTGACGTGTCGAAGCATTTGTGTGCACATTTAAGAGTGTAGAATTCATTTGAGCATATTTACACAGAACAAACTTTGTATTGTTTAAAAAAACTCTTAAGAGTGTAGAATTCATTTGAGCATATTTACACAGAACAAACTTTGTATTGTTTAAAAAAAACGAACTGCCTGAATGTACACGGACCTTTGTGGACTGGTGCCAGCAGAACCACCTCCTGATCAACGCTGCTAAAACTAAGGAGCTGGTGGTGGATTTCCGCAGGCGCAGACCCACCTCATCCAGGGAGTGGACATTGAGATTGTGGACTCTTATAAGCACCTGGGTGTTCACCTGAACAATAAACTGGACTGGTCTCACAACACTGACACACTTTACAAGAAGGGTCAGAGCAGACTACCTGCTGAGGAGACTGAGGTCTTTTGGAGTGCAAGGGGTGCTCCTAAAGACCTTCTTCGACTCGGTAGTGGCATCAGCCATCTTCTATGGTGTTGTCAGTTGGAGCAGCAGCTGAGAAGAAGCAGCTAGATAAGCTCATCAAGAAGACCAGCTCTGTGCTTGGATGCCCCCTCGACCCAGTGCAGGTGGTGGGAGACAGAAGGACTTGAGCTAAAATAACATCATTGCTGGATAACGTCTCCC
>JBBPBX010003294.1:0-13812 GCA_038048925.1 Garcialebias charrua | reverse complement strand
TGTTTTGACGTGGTAGCTCCTGTGGCACTTTCTTCTGTAGATTTGCTTTTAAAAATAGTAGGAATAGCATCCGGTTTTAAAAGTCTTCTCCATCTTACTGGTAATCCTAAAGATTCTTTTATACCAGGTCTTTCCTGAAAACAATTGGCAGTAAAATGGTCGCTGCAGACATACACCATCGGTCCCTCCTTCTCCGTCATTGTCTTGTCCATTCTTGTCGAAGTTTCTCATCTTTTGGAAATTTGTGAAGAATCACTTGTTCACTGCTGATATTAGAACACCCAAATGCGCTACAACGTGACGGCATTTTTCAAGTTACACAAATAAAAGAGGCGATCCTTCAGGAAATGAATACTGTATGGAAAGCAGTTAACACACCAAACAAACGGGCAAGGCTCTGCCTTATGCCCAGTGCCCACATGTACGTCACAATGACGTTTTGCGGAAGTGCGCGGATTTTTAGGGGCGTGTCCCAGAGAAAAAACTACCATAACTTGGAATGAAATTTTAATATATTTATAATTTATTTTGCAAAAACGAACAGAGCTGAATGATATAAAATATATATGTTGTGACAAATATGCAAATTTCCAACATCATGTCACAATACCTTTAACATTTAGGAACTTTTGTGTGAATCTTTTTATCTGTTGCTGCTGTTACACTTGAAATTCCCATCCGTGGGACAATAAAGGCTGTTTCTATTCTATGAGCGCCCTGCCAAGGCAAGTAATGTAGGGAAACACTGAAGATGTTTTTTTTTTAGCTTCATATAAACTCAAACGATACAAGTGAACATTTTGCAGAGAATATGAGAAAACATACTTTTTTTTTGGTCTTTAATATCTTATTTTTTTTCATGGAACATGCACAATCCAGTTGACAATCAAAACCAAACAAATCCAAACCCGTTTCAACTAAACAAGAGTTCCTACGTGGAGCTCGGTGTTGTTCCACCTTAACGCCTGCACCTCACCGGTCTGCAGCTGTTGGAGAACAATTATCATTATTATTATTATATATATATTTTTATTTTTTTGGAGATCAACAGATGCATGAGCGAGAATCCAAAACGTCTCAAAACGTTTGCCAAAGGTTTTCAGAACTGGTCCGTCTGCCTATCCTTATTTCCAATGTGTACTGCAGATTATATCATAAATGTGGAGGAGGTGTGCACAATGTGCAACAAAATAATCTGTGCTGCTCAGAATATGGCTGTGACATCAAAAATATGACTTCAATGAGACTGAAAAAAAAAAAATCTTATCACCATTCTGTGTCACCAACTACCGTATTTTTCAGACTATAAGGTGGCACAAAGTGAGTTTATCATCCGGTGCGCCTCATCTACTGACTCTGGTTGTGCTTACTGACCTCAAACCAATTTTATGTGGTTATTGTGAACGAGTTGAATTAAGTTTGACTTATCTGACTGTTTTGTTTCGCTTAATGCACCTTATAGTCCGAAAATCACAGTAGTCTCCAACAGCCACAGCCCAGGGAGATGCTGCTTAAGAGTGAAATAATTTTATGATATATTATAATATAAAAGTGACATTCAGGTGGTTATTTAAGCAATAAATGGAAGGGTATTTAAAAAAAACACAAATATGCACCACTTGGAAGTTGTTTGCAGCAGACGGTTGTTCCTCATGTGCAGAGGTAAGCGTGTCGAGTCTACAAGGAGACGGCAGAGAGCACTTACAGACTATACACAGGACATTTCTACGAGTGTTGTTTTGGTGCACATAAAAGATGCAACGCTCAGGAGCGATAAAGTAAAATCCTTTCAGCGCAGTCCTGACCAACCAGGCCGGCGTACTGCTGCACGGCCGCCTCGTCCGCGGGGCCTTTGCGTTTGCGTCTGTAGGCTGCGTACGGCATGGGGGTTCGTTTGTACAGCACCAGAGCTCTGCCCACGTCCTTCGGCGCCCGAGCATCCCCTAGACGAAAACAAGCACATATAAAACATAATAAGGACCAGCGGAGACGCATCCAACACAATAAACGTCCCGACTCTTTGTCTGCGCTCATTCGAACTAACCTCAGAGTGACTTGGCACGGATAAATCATTATTCCGAGAAGCTGTTAGGAGAGATGTAATTCCCCTGAGCCCGAAGGTTTGAGTCACTGTGAGCGAGGTGAGTGTTTGGCCTCGCACCCCCTGTCGGGTAGCCAACCTCAGCATCTCCTCAAGTACCATGTCGTTCGCTGCCAGCTCCCGTCAGACCAGTGAAAACACGTCAGATCTCAGGAGTGTGTTTACGAGCTTTTTAAAAAAAACACAGTCCTCTGGAGAGTCGGACGGGAAAAAAAAAGGTGGAAAACGTTGACCTTTATTTTTGCACTTAAAGCAACGCCTCCAGGAGAGAGCGAGCCGGAGCCAAGCTGCACACAGCTGGCGGCGAGAGACGGCGCAGGGCCCAGCAGGGTGCCCCGACTGAGCCAGCAGGACCCGGTGATACTCTGCACAGGTACGAAGGTCTCAAGTTCCACCGCAAGTGGAAAATCGTGTTTCTTTCTTATTCCCCGGTGCTGTAAAAAGTTTATTATAGTCTGTCACTCAATAAATAAGCATTCTGCACATCCTCTCAAAGCCTTCTCAGATTTCAGCAGCTGTAAAACACCTAAAACATTCGCAACTCGTCTTCTTAGGTTCAGACGATGAGGTGTGGCCTGTCAGAGAGTAAAGGAATAAACGTAAACTTCTGTGACAAAACACTGAAACAGGAGCAAGCAGCTGGATTTATTACCGATGTCAGAGGTTAAAGGGACTCGCTGCAGAGAATGAAATGAAAAGTTATCCTGAACTAGAGCAAACAGTGCAGTTTGAAAGAACCGACTCTTGTAGTTTCCCAGATGTATTAATATGAAACTCTGAAAATCAGGTACGCTCAAAATAGAATCAAAGCTGAATCTGGAAAAAAACCACGAGGAAGCTCGATCCACGTGACTGACCTGCGTTATGGCCATTGTCTGTGCAAAAAATATGGAGGAATAAGACGAGCGTTGGGCGACACAGCGGCACAGTTGGTAGAGCTTTTGCCTATCATCAAGAAGGTCGCTGGTTCAAATCCAAGACCTTTCTGGGTGGAGTTTGCATGTTCTCTCTGTGCATGTGTGGGTTCTCTCTGGGTACTCTGGTTTTCCTCCCACAGACCAAAAACATGTCTCTTAGACTGACTGGTGACTAAACTGTCCCTAGGTGAGAGAGAGAAAGAATGGTTGTTTGTCTCGTTTGTCTCCATGTGTCCCTGTGATGGACTGGAGACCTGTCCAGGGTGTCCCCCGCCTCTGTGATTGCTGGACATTCAACCTTTATTTATACAGATTAATCACATTGAGCCTCAGAGACTCATTTACAAGTGAGACCTGTTTTAGACAAACGGACAAAATGATGTGAGCACCAGTGACCCGAAAAGGAAGAGGTGGGTCAAGATAATGGATGGATGATTGGATGGATGGGTGGTTGGTTGGATGGATGAGTGAGTGAGTGAGTGGATGGATGTTTGGATAAATGGATGATTGGATTGTTGTAAGGATGATGGAAGGCTGATGAATGGATGTTTGGATGGAAGGATGATTATATGGATAATGAAGGATAATGGATGGATGTTTGGTGTATTTTTGGATGCTTGGATGGATGATGGATGGATCAATGCTAGATGGATGGATGTGTGCTTGGATGGATGAGTGCTTGGATGGATGTTTGGATGGATGAATGGATGGATGCATGGATGACTGTTTGGATGGATGCATGGATGACTGTTTGGATGGATGCATGGATGGACATTTGGATGGATGGATGGATGGATGGACATTTGGATGGATGGATGGATGGATGGACATTTGGATGGATGGATGGATGGACATTTGGATGGATGGATGGATGGATGGATGGAAAGAAGGATAGATCGATGTTTGGATGGATTTTTGGATGTTTGGATGGATGAATGATGGATGGATGTTTAGATGGATGTTTGGATGGATGAATTGATGGATGGATGAATGAATGGATGTTTGGATGGATGGATATTTGGATGGATAGATAGATGTTTGATGGATGTGTGGATGTTTGGATGGATGGATATTTGGATGGATGTTTGATGGATGTTTGGATGGATAGATGGATGTTTGGATGGATGGACGTTTGGATGGATAGATGGATGTTTGGATGAATAGATGGATGTTTGGATGGATGGATAGCTGTAAGGATGACAGAAGGATGATGAATGGATGTTTAGATGGACATTGGATGGATGTTTGTATGGATGGATGATGGATGTTTGTATGGACAGGTGATTGGTTGGATGTTTGGATGGATGAATTGATGGATGGATGCATGAATGAATGGATGGATAGATGGATGGATGTTTGGATGGATAGATGGATGTTTGGATGGAAGGAGGGATGGATGTTTGGATGGATGGATGTTTGGATGATAGATGGATGTTTGGATGGATGGATGGAGGGATGTATGTTTAGATGGATAGATGGACATTTGGATGGATGTTTGGATGGATGGATGTTTGGATGGATGGATGTTTGGCTGGATAGATGGATGTTTGGATGATAGATGGATGGATGGATGCATGAATGGATGTTTGGATGCATGTTTGGATGGATGAATAGATGCATGGATGACTGTTTAGATGGATGGATGAATGGATGTTTAGATGCATGTTTGGATGGATGAATAGATGCATGGATGACTGTTTGGATGGATGGATGTTTGGATGATAGATGGATGTTTGGATGGATGGATGGATGGATGGATGAATGGATGGATGGATGCATGTTTGGATGGATGAATGGATGGATGATATATGGATGTTTGGATGGATGGATGAATGGATGGATGTTTGGATGCATGTTTGGATGGATGAATAGATGCATGGATGACTGTTTGGATGGATGGATGTTTAGATGTTTGGATGATAGATGGATGTTTGGATGGATGGATGGATTAATGGATGGATGGATGAATGGATGTTTGGATGCATGTTTGGATGGATGAATAGATGCATGGATGACTGTTTGGATGGATGGATGTTTGGATGATAGATGGATGTTTGGATGGATGGATGGATGGATGAATGGATGTTTGGATGCATGTTTGGATGGATGAATAGATGCATGGATGACTGTTTGGATGGATGGATGTTTGGATGATAGATGGATGTTTGGATGGATGGATGGATGTTTAGATGCATGTTTGGATGGATGAATAGATGCATGGATGACTGTTTGGATGGATGGATGTTTAGATGTTTGGATGATAGATGGATGTTTGGATGGATGGATTAATGGATGTTTAGATGCATGTTTGGATGGATGAATAGATGCATGGATGACTGTTTGGATGGATGGATGTTTAGATGTTTGGATGATAGATGGATGTTTGGATGGATGGATGGATGAATGGATGTTTGGATGCATGTTTGGATGGATGAATAGATGCATGGATGACTGTTTGGATGGATGGATGTTTAGATGTTTGGATGATAGATGGATGTTTGGATGGATGGATGGATTAATGGATGAATGGATGTTTGGATGCATGTTTGGATGGATGAATAGATGCATGGATGACTGTTTGGATGGATGGATGTTTAGATGTTCGGATGGTAGATGGATGTTTGGATGGATGGATGGATGAATGAATGGATGGATGTTTGGATGCATGTTTGGATGGATGAATAGATGCATGGATGACTGTTTGGATGGATGGATGTTTAGATGTTCGGATGGTAGATGGATGTTTGGATGGATGGATGGATGGATGAATGAATGGATGGATGTTTGGATGCATGTTTGGATGGATGAATAGATGCATGGATGACTGTTTGGATGGATGGATGTTTAGATGTTCGGATGGTAGATGGATGTTTGGATGGATGGATGGATGGATGAATGAATGGATGGATGTTTGGATGCATGTTTGGATGGATGAATAGATGCATGGATGACTGTTTGGATGGATGGATGTTTAGATGATAGATGGATGTTTGGATGGATGGATGGATGGATGGATGGATGGATGGATGTTTGGATGCATGTTTGGATGGATGAATAGATGCATGGATGACTGTTTGGATGGATGGATGTTTGGATGATAGATGGATGTTTGGATGGATGGATGAATGAATGGATGGATGTTTGGATGCATGTTTGGATGGATGAATAGATGCATGGATGACTGTTTGGATGGATGGATGTTTAGATGTTTGGATGATAGATGATGTTTGGATGGATGGATGGATTAATGGATGAATGGATGTTTGGATGCATGTTTGGATGGATGAATGTTTAGATGTTCGGATGGTAGATGGATGTTTGGATGGATGAATGAATGGATGTTTGGATGCATGTTTGGATGGATGAATAGATGCATGGATGACTGTTTGGATAGATGGATGTTTAGATGTTTGGATGGATGGAAAACAAGCGTAGAATCTGTGAAAAGACATCAAATCTGCTGATAAAAAAAATAAAAAATAAATCCTGAATTTGAAGAAGCCGAGCTCGGCTTGTAAACACTCACAGCTGTTGTTAAATTACTTATAGACCAATAAGTTCACCTTTATAACCTAAACTACCGTAGTTCTATATGTACCGGCATATAAGTACTCAACAAAGCTGAGTGTAAACATTGATCAAACCTGTGACGTCACCGCTGTTGACTTATTTGAGTCACTTCGGCTGTTTCTGCAGGTGAACTAAGACGAGGTCGTGGGCAGCCCGTGTCAGATTTGTAAACTGTAACCGTTTAGACCGAGGTCGAATTTTTCTGGACTGTGACATCAGAGACTCAAAACTGGAGAAAAGTCCCAACTTTTCAGTTGAGCTCCGACTGAATTCTGAATGTTTGCAACAAAAAGGTTACATCGTGTCATCTGGACCAGTTTCTTGAAGTGCGAAACGTTTCGTCCTCCATCCAGAGGACTTCTTCAGTTTATACAGCCTGCCAACCAGATCCGTCTCATAGGTAGCCGTCACTGTTGTTTCAAACCAACTCCTGTTGGGATCTCACGATTAGGAGGTTGGCTTCACCAACGTTCACCAGCGTCTTTAACAGTTGCAGCCCGGTGAGACACGACACTTAGGGACGAGGGAACAAGGCTACGGACTTGGCAAAACATCCTCCAACTATAGAATGGAATAACTTCGCCCTACAGGGATGTTGCTCCGTACCATCAGAAGTACAGGTGCACGGTCAGCAAAGGTATACAGTATACTGTATTTTCCGGCCTATAAGTCAGTTTTTTTAATTAATTTTCATGTCCTGCGACTTATTGGGCGAAGCGAAATATTTATGGATTTTTTCCCATATTTTTAGACAAATTTTTGGCTGAGATATGACTGTTTCCATTCATTCTGACAAAAAAAATGGAGCAGTACCACTTTCGACCGCTAGGGTCCATCGATCGTTCCCAGCTCATGTGTCCAAAAAAAGCCTCCTCTGCTCGGACTCACTCTGTCGCAGCCCGGCCTCCTGACCTCTGGAGGTAGGTCTGAACTAGTGTTTGTTAGCAAAATAGCTCAAGAACCACACAACAGATGAAACTTACAGAAAGTAATCACTGGATGGATATTTACAACATATTAGCTGTAGGAGATGTTTGAGCGAAAATTTGATGTTTCAGGACCGTAGTTGTGTTAGCTGTTAGCTTGTGACGGTTTTATTAAAAGGGGTGCCAGCCAGGTATCCCTCCTGACAGTTAGGATGACCAATTTTGAGTTACTTTTGTATTTTTTATTTTTTTTAACCTGTCACACAAGGACCATCCACTTAATGGTGTTGACCCTTTACAATTTGAATGACAAAAAAACCCAACAAAACTTCATCCTTTTTTCTTTTACACAAAAAACAAACAAAACATCTTCCACATAATTTCACTTTTTTTTCTTTTTTTCAGGTTTTATATTTTTAAATGTCCATAAACAAAATAAACACAAATCCCCCCCCACAAAAATAAGTTCTCAAGTCTTTTCTTGTCTTCCACAATCAACAGGTCAAAGGTTCCATATATTTACTGCTCCCATATTTTACTGCTCCACAGCAAGAGCTGTGGAATAACAAAAGCAATAATCAGGCCCAAGTGCCATTTAAATGCTTACAATAAAAAACAGGAAAAAGAATAAATAGACTTACAGGTCTCAGATAAAGCAGAATCAGAAATCCATAGGTTGTTTTTGTTTTTGTCATCTGTAATGAACAAATGTAATTTTTGAAATCACTATGGGGCATAACTGATTAATTTTTAGTAATTTTAAATATTTAATTCAGGGACTTACGAATAATGAACTGGGTGACGTCACACGCTTCCAGGATCTCCGGATTCACGGCGGAGAGCGCACAGGAGTAGATGCACGTTTCCTTTTTGTTTGTTTCTGTCGGTCCACGGTGATGTCTTCCAGCAGGAAGTGAAGGGTACAGGCGAGGGATTGCACAACCTCGGATTAAATTTTAATTGTTTGCCCAGGGATGCAACACTAGTGGAATCCTTGACTCTCTGGTCTGGAGAGAAACTGCCATCTTTTAACTGGAAGGGTAAACGAGCTTGAACAGTGGAGCAATCAGGTGAGTTCACAGCTGTGATCCAGGTGCGTCTTTAAGTGTGGCAGGATGGGAGGGGCCAAGGAAGAACAAAAAGTAATGAGAGCAGCTCTGAAAATGAGCAGGCTGTCACAGGTTCAATAAGATTTACCTGACTAAATAAAGGTTGAATGAATCGTCAATAATTACACCTAGAAACTTCATTTCACTGACTCTACCTATTTCAACATCGTTCATTTTGAAAGGAAAAACTGTGGTTATCTTTTTTTTTTGCTAAAAATCATATAATTGGTTTTATCAATATTCAACTATAATGTATTTAAATTAAACCAGGTTTGAGGCTATTGAGCCATTTGCAGAGCTTATAAGAACTGAAACTAAGATAAAGGGGATAGAGGTTGGAGATAAAATACATAAAATCTCTCTCTATGCGGATGACGTACTTTTATTCTTGGATAAGATTGATACATCTATCCCACATCTGATGGAATGTTTAAAGCAATTCGGATACGTGTCGGGTTTTAAGGTTAATCTGTTAAAGACAGAGGCCATGCCTGTAGGGGCTATGACAGAGTCTGTTGTGCCCAGTAACTTCCCCTTCCATTGGTCACCGGCAGGAATAACTTATCTTGGAATAAGAATCAGCCCCTGTCTTAAAAAACTAGTAAAACTTAACCTGGAACCAATTATGGCTGGAGTAAAGGAAGATCTACTGAGATGGGGAACTTTACCTGTTTCTTGGTTGGGTAGGATGAGTGTACTCAAAATGAACATATTACCCAGGATGTTATACTGTCTGCAGATGTTACCAAACTCAATTCCAAACAGCTTCTTCATAAATCTAAATAAGGTGTTTACAAATTTTATATGGCAAGGGAAAAAGGTCAGAATGAAATTAGGTAAATTACAAAGAAGTAAGGAAAGAGGAGGACTTGGCGTGCCCAATATGCGTTTGTATTATTGGGCGGCTCAAATAAGATACTTGAAAGAATGGGTGAACCCAGATAGTACAAACACGTGGATTGATGTAGAATCCAAGAACTGTGGTGTGTTGAACCTAAAAGATGGTCCCTTTGTTAGTTATAAGAAAGCAAAAACTGAGGTCCAAAACAATTATATAGTACTGAACACACTAATTACATGGAATAAGATCAAAACATATTTTAAAATGAAAGACCACTTCTCCCTGCTTGCCCCTGTATGGTGTAATCCTGATTTCCCTCCATCATATCAGGACCCGGTATTCAAAGTGTGGCAAGATAAGGGTCTAGATTGCCTCAGTAAATTTTTTGAAGGAGAAGCAATTGAATCATTTGAAAATCTGAAGAGTAAATATAACTTGCAACAATCTCACTTCTACCGTTTCCTACAGATGAGTAGCCTGGCCCTCGCCATTCCTACGCAGCTCCGCTCAATTCTCATTTCCCTTCACTGCTGGGTCTGGCATTTCTCCCATCCACAAGGATGTCTCCGGTAGGTTTTGACCGGACCAATCAGAGAACAGAAGGCGGAGTTTTGAACGACGTCGACTGACGTCGTCATTCAAAATGGCTGCCGCCACGAAGGAATTTTCAATAAAACAAGGTAAAAAACTATTATTTCTCTGCTGAGAAAAAATAGATTTCATAGCTGACGTTATATCAGAAGTGTTCCTGAGCAATCAGAGAGCAGAAGGCGGAGTTTTGAACGATGTCGACTGACGTCGTCATTCAAAATGGCTGCCGCCACGAACGAATTTTCATCAAAACAAGGTAAAAAACTATTATTTCTCTGCTGAGAAAAAATATAGTTCATAGCTGACGTTATATCAGAAGTGTTCCTGAGCTTAACAGTTCCTAAATCAATTCACGAAATGGTCAAATCTGCTGGATATTAAATAGTTTCGGTTTGATATTTTCCAAACAGCCTCGGGTGCGCTACGAAAATAAATGATAAAAAATCGAATTTTATCTCAAATGTTTCATCTAGGCCAACAGTCAGTAAATTAAAGACATATAATTACACACTGGTGGCAGAAAAAATATCCACCGAGTGGTTTCTGAGCAATTTATCTGATAGCCTGGACCTCGTCAGGCTAAACTAACAAAACTCTGCCTCCTGTTCTCTGATTGGTCCATTCAAAAATCTCCAGGAGAAATCGTTGTCTATGGCAGAGATGCCAGACCCTAGTCCAAAGTGAAGTGAAGGACATGGGTCTGGTATCAACCAGGCTAACAGATGAGGCACTTTTTACATAAAAATGCTAGGGCCCCAAAGACATCGTTTCTTGAAGACATTCTTATTAAGACCAAATCAAAGAAATTTATATCTTATATCTATGAGAAACTTGGGTCGAATCTAGAATGTTCCTGTGATTATTTACGGAGACAATGGCAAATGGATTTGGACTGGCATATTGAGGATGACACCTGGACATCAATCTTGAGAAACACACATAATATGTTGACGTGTAATGCGGACAGAGAGACACAATTTAAAATACTTCACAGGCTTCATACTACGCCAATACTGAGGGGCAGGATGGGACTGGGATCTTCAACCTGTAGTAAATGTAATTTAGAACCTGGTACGTACACGCATATGTTTTGGAAATGTGTAAAGATTGAGAAGTTTTGGGGGGAGGTACAGGCTGAGGTGACCTCTTTGATGGGGTATGACCTACATTTATCACCCTTTCACTGTATTTTGGGAGCTAAAGTGGACAATGCAAAGAGCACCCATAACACAAAATTTATAGGAACATGTCTGCATGCTGCAAGGAAGGCCATCCTCAAGTTTTGGATATCACAGGAAGCCCCGACATTGAGTGACTGGTATAACGAGCTTCTGAGGATACTTCCTCTGGAAAAACTGACCTACACCTTACGGGATGAAAGTGAGAGATTTATTAAGATATGGAAACCACTCCTGGATAGACTGGATCCCACAGGCCTCAACTTTACATAGGGGATGACATATGCTGCCTCATAATATTTTAATTATTAATATTACTTTTTTTCTTAGTTGATTTGTCTGTATTTCTTTTTTTTCTTTTCTTTTCTCTTTTCTTTTTTATGATTTTTGGTTATTGTAGAACCTGCTGTGTGTTTAACTGTTTTATTGAAATTGTCTATGTCGGGAGGGGAAAAAGAAAAAGTCGGGGTTTCTCTATACATGTATCATATAATTAACAGATGTGTTTGTATTTGTTATGAGAGCCTCAATAAATAAATTTGAAAAAAAAAAAAATTAAACCAGGTTTGTATGTTAACAAACTCATTATTCATCAAGTCAATCAAATGTTTCAAATCATCACCAGAACAAAAAAAGGTAGTATCGTCAGCAAAAGCATCTAAGGATACCTGACACATTCATCAAATCATTAACATATAAAATAAACAATTTCGGTCCCAGCACAGAACCCTGCGGCACGCCACATGAAATACCACAGAGGCCAGATCTTACATTGTTCATATGTACAAACTGTTTTCTGTTATGCAAATAACTACGTATCCAATGCAGAGCTGTTCCTCTAATACCATATTTGTCCAGTTTTTCGAGTAGAATTGAATGGTCGATAGTGTCAAATGCCTTTTTTAGATCGACAAACACACTTAGACAATATTGTTTTTTATCAACAGCTGTGGTAACATGTTCCATCAATTCCATGAGAGCCATGGAAGTTGAGTTATTTGATCTAAACCCGTATTGACTTTTACTTAAGATATCATATTTATCCAGAAAGAAATCAAATCTAGTTACAAATAATTTTTCTAAAATTTTGGAGAACTGCGGTAACAAAGATATGGGTCTATAATTGTTATATAAACATTTATCGCCATTCTTAAAAAGAGGAACTATCTTGGCTATTTTCATTCTGTTTGGGAAGATTCCAGATGAAAATGACAGATTACAAATGTATGTAAATGTCTCAATGACATAGTTCATTATTTCCTTCACAACCATCATGTCCATGTTTTTACAGTATTTTGATCTTTTATCTTGAAATTTGTTAACCACCATCATGCTTTCTTCTTTATCAGTTCCTTTTAGAAACACACTGTTCATACAGCCATCAATTGAATGACTCACATTTATATCCGTTTTTGGTATTTTTGATGCAAGGGTAGATCCCACATTTGCAAAATAATTGTTAAATCCATTAACTATTTCTTTCTCATCACGGATTTCCACATTATTTTCCACAAAATATTTTGAAGTACTCGTACCAACCTTATTTTTATTTAAAACACTATTCATTATTTTCCAAGTTGTTCTTATATCACCACTACTTTTGTTTAGCAGTTTACTATAATATTCCTTTTTCTTCTTCTTCTTCTTCTTCTTCTTCTTTCGGCTTTTCCCTTTTCAGGGGTCGCCACAGCGAGTCATCCTCCTCCACCTCACTCTGTCCTCTGCATCCTCTGTCCTCACTCCAACTACCTTCATGTCCTCTCTAACTGCATCCATATATCTCCTCTTTGGCCTTCCTCTGTGTCTTTTTCCTGGCAGCTGCATTTCTAACATCCTTCTACCAATATACCCACTGTCCCTCCTCTGGACATGTCCAAACCATCTCAGTCTGGCCTCCCTAACTTTATCTCCCAGTTGTTCAACATGTGCTGTACCTCTGATGATCTCATTCCTGATCTTATCCATCCTTGTCACTCCTAAGGAGAACCTCAGCATCTTCATTTCTGCTACTTCCAGTTCTTTCTCCTGTCTTTTTGTCAATGCCACTGTCTCCAGACCATACAACATAGCTGGTCTCACCACTGTCTTGTAAACTTTTCCTTTGACCTTTGCTGACACCTTTTTGTCACAAATCACTCCTGAAACTTTTCTCCATCCACTCCATCCTGCCTGGACTCTCTTCTTCACCTCTTTACCACATTCCCCATTTTCCTGGACAGTGGACCCCAAGTACTTGAAGTTCTGCACCTTTGTGACCTCTGCTCCTTGTAGTCTCACTGTTCCACCAGCCTCCCTCTCATTTACACACATGTACTCTGTCTTACTTTTTCATTCATTCAACCTTTATTTAGTCAGGTAAATCTTTTGAACCTCATGGGCTCATTTACGAAAGCGACCTGCTAAAACTAAAGAACAATGAACAGCAATGGTAGAATTTCCTTAAACAATAAACAATCAAACAATAAACAATAGAAAACAAAAGAGAGAGAAAAAAAAATATATATATATATATATATATATATATATATATATATATATATATATACATATATATATATATATATATATATATATATATA
>JBBPBX010003293.1:69176-83531 GCA_038048925.1 Garcialebias charrua | reverse complement strand
CCATGTTTGTTTTGCATTTACCCTTAAAGTTCAGTAGCCAAATGATAGCCATTTCCTGTTAAGCTTGTTAAATCCTTTCTACTGAGATAACACATGCTAATGATTTTACATGGCACATTAGAAGGCATGATTTACCAAACTGGGAAAATTGGTGAGTGTTCCCAAATCACAAATAGCCCCCATGGGAGTGTTTAGTTGCCTAGGTGAGGTTCAAAAGTTGTGCTCATTTACAAACACAGGAACAATCACCTCATTTCAGTAATGACTAAAGTAGTCCACAAGAACTAATTGGTGCCGAGTTGCAAACAAGCAGACTTGTGAAGAATCGGGCCATGTAATTTACCAGTGACGCATGCAGCTTGTTCCATGATGTGACCATCCAGGCTATCAAAATGAACCTAATCACCAGTTCATTTCTGTTCATTTCTTAAGACTGATCTTTTTACACTAACCTTGTTAGAAAAGCACTTTCTGCCAAATCGTATTTTAGGTTTAATTTCATCTAAATACAACTAAACATTTTGAAAAAAGTGCCATATTTTAATGATAATGAAAACTAGGGATGCACCGATCCATATATCTCACTTACGATCCGATCCAATACTTAAAAACTGGTTATCGAGTGAGTTTCTTGTTGTAAGGCTCAAGAGTGTCTTCAATGGGTTTAACTCACCAAATGTGATGTAACACAAGTGCTCTTTGAAGCTGGATCGGAAATATCGGCAGATTGGATCTGATATCCGATACTTAAATTATGCTGGTATTGGATACCGATACTGGATCGGATCGGCCCCATCCCTAAATGAAACGTCTGGACATACTGTACAATCTGATGTTGCACCTAGTCTTCTGTTTTGTGATGACACAGGGTTGATTAATTCACTTTGTTTATGAGTTGTTGTTTTTGTTTTGGTGTCTGAATGATTCATAGGTCAGAGTTATGCATCTTAACAAACAAAAATTCCAAGACAAACTTGGTCCACTGCTCCCCCACATTGAAAGGAGCCAATTGAGGTGGTTTGGGCATCTGGTATGGATGTTTCCTGGGCGCCTCCCTTGGAAGATGCTTTGAGCATGTCAGACTAGAAGGCGTCCTTGGGGACGACCCAGGACATGCTGGAACATTTATGTCTCTCAGCTGGCCTAAGAACACCTTGGGGTCCTCCCAGAAAAGGTGGAAGAGGTGGCTGTGGAAAGAAATGTCTGAACCTCCCTGTTCAAACTGCTGCCTCCATAACCCAACTTTGGAATAAGTGGAAGATAATGGATGGATGGATGGATGTATGTATGTATGTATGTATGTATGTATGTATGTATGGATGGATGGATGGATGGATGGATGGATGGATGGATGGATGGATGGAAAATGTCCAAGGACTGGAGTTTTCATGATGAAAAAAATAAGAAAAATAACCTTTAAACTTTATGGATACTTTTGCTCAGTATTAAAACATGAGATACACTAAATATTGTTTGCATGCAACGCATTTAAACAAATAGAAAAGGGCCCAAAATACAACTTGCTGACCAGAAGGCACTTGTGGTAAAATAATGAGAATGTTTTAAGGCATCGACTTGGCACTGACTAAGCCAGCAAAAGGGTGTTGTTTGTGTGTTAAACTGATATTACAGGCAATACAGAATACCATATGGTATTCCCCTATGACACATAAGGGATGTATTCCAAAAGTGCTTTTAATTGTGGTATACTGGAATGGTCTACTAGACCAAGGATGGTGGTACTGTACTATCAAAGTCTTCATCAAGCATTGTGTTAACCACACATTAAAAACAAACAAAGAAAAGTTTACATTTTAATTTAAAATATCAAAAAATTACCATAAAAACTGTAACTGTTATTCTTGTTGGTAAGCCTATTTAAGTCATGTACAAAAATAAATGCAGAAGCTCAACCTCATAGCATGTTAAGCCCCAAAGTGTCAGACAGTGCTGCTCAAAGAGCCGTAAAAAGTAAAAGGCTTCTTTCAGGTCTGGACAGTGTGGGGGTGGGGGGGGAGGGTCTACACAGCCCAATTTTTGTAACTTTCCAAAACTGACAAACCAACAGCCCCTGTTGGCAGAGTCTGGCCAGGTGCACGGTGGTGAGAAATAGCGATGCTCTGCATTCCTACTCCCTCGACTGGTCCTTTCCTTTTCACTGCTGAATCACAGTTTATGTTTGAGCAGCAAACAGTTGCAGGGTACACTCAAAGGAGAGGAATCTGAATGAAAAGTAAATGTATTCAAACACTATTTCTGGATTTGTTTGGTATAACCACTAACCTTTGTGCCTAAGAACAAGATGATCCTTTTTAAATTGACAAATGCCTTTTTTCCCCCCTTATTGACAAGAAGTATGTCCTTTGTCTTGTTGACCAAGCTCAAGACTAATCCTGCCAATTTGGTCATAATATTTGAACAATTTGTATTTGTATCTGAGTGAGAAGTTATTGTAGAGAAAGCACAAGACCTCACACCATCATGGACGTGACCAAAGACTATCTTTTGTGAGCAAAGCAAACAGAGACATTAAAGACTCTCAGGTGGAAGGACTGAAATCAATCTGCACCTGAATAGCTGCATCTTAGAATGTCACATTCATATTCTAAACTGATGGCATAAACTGAGAAACATATGGAACATCTACAAAAAAAAATAAGTCCATTCATTTCTCTCTTATGTTTTTCTGTTGTTTGTTGTTTAAGGAAATTCTACCATTGCTGTTCATCATTCTTTAGTTTGTAGCAGGTCGCTTTTGTAAATGAGCCCTCGAGGCTCAATGAGATTTGCCTGACTAAATAAAGGTTGAATGAGCCCTCGAGGCTCAATGAGATTTGCCTGACTAAATAAAGGTTGAATGAATGAATGAATGAATGAATGAATGAATGAATGAATTTCATTGTTTTCTTTTCTTGTTTTATATTTTGGACACACGGGACCTGAACATTTGTTTTTAAGACATAGATTGTTCAAGTGCTCTCTGGAACTGCGGATTTTAACGCATTTCTTTGCTTAGACTTTATAGAAGAAGAAAAAAGGGGCCAACTTAAAAGCTAAAGCACAATAAAACACCCTAAAGACTTAAACAGAAACCTGCGGGGAGTCAAGTGATTTTACAGCCCCCAGCACAGATTCTCTGCTGCAAAACACTTTTATGTTGTGATGTCACTTCATCACCCCGAAGTCAAACATGATGTTAGACCATTCTGAATACAGTGTTGTTCAGGGTCTCATAATCTTACCAGTGAGCCAGAAACTGTCACAAGAAAGTATAAACACTTTTTAAAAAATATTGTGTACATTATCATTTATGGGATTGTCTTGTATTGTTTCTTTTGTAAAAAAAATGAACAAATTTAATAAACATAAACACTTTCAGTTTAAAAAAAAACAGACTTCATAAGATTTAAGGATTAGCCAGATCCTTGGCACAAAATCAGACCTAACGGTTCAGTATAGTATATGTTGACTAGGTGAGCAGCAGAGGAGGTGATTTGTTCATTCACTCTTTAATTATAACACATTTACATTTTACAAGCACTTCTTCTCTGCTTCTTGTTTTCAAATTAAATCGCTGTTTATGCGCATGCACAGCCCAATAAGTGCATCCCTGCTCCAACCATAAAAGCCTCCACTCCAATTAGCTCCTTCTTTACAGTCTGTTTATCTGTACATTAAATCCATGTAGTCAAGCAACGTGAAAACAAGCAAGAACGTGAGAAACCGCAGAATCGTGTAATTCCGCTCTCTCGACATATGTTGCGCCATGCGATCAGCCACAGGCATGCAACCTGCGCCTCTACAGTGACATCATCCAAAAATACATGCACAAGTTGTTATTTTTATTTGTTTGTATGAAGACAATTCAGGAAGGAAGCAAGAAGTTTTTTTTTGAAACTGGTATAAAAGTTTTTTGTTTTGTTTTTAATCCCAATTAAGGGAATAAACCAGAATGGCGCTTTGAGTTTGCGCAACATGTTGGATGATTTCTTACCTTTAGGAATAGCCGCAGGAGACTGTGGGGCAGTAGACAGGACAGAACTTGCAAACTGGATCCAGTAGCAGAGCACTAAACAAAACCTGAGGTACTCCATGGTTGTTTCTCTGTGAGTGACCCACAGAGCTGCAACGGCGGTGGTCACAACCATGCAGCCCCCTGGAGGGTCTCCACTCTGGGCTCTCGCGATAACAAAAATAATTAGGAGGGATGGAAAAGCGTTTTGTGGACGAGCAGACCCGGAGCTACTGGAGACCAGCTTCTCAGCAGCAGAGAATGGTCATGGTGGTATAAGTACTGGAGTTTGGAGAAATTAGAGCGCAACAGGCGTGGTTCCTTAATTGCAGCAGCAGCCACTTGAGTTTCCTGAAGTCAGTGAAGGAGGAGGAGGAGGAAGGATGATGGTCCTGACACAGGGACGTCCTGCGTGAAAGTGCGACTAAACACAGCTGTGTTTGCAGCCCCAGCCCCCTCACTGGTTTCATCTGGTCCCCCTCCCCCCACCACAGTCTGACCGACACCATTTAACTTCAGCAGCGCACTGCACATGCTCATTAGAGAAAGCCATAAACCCTCCACCACTAGTCTCATTTCAACTTTTTTATAGTTGTTTTTATTTATGTATTCATTTTTCTACCCTAATCCCACACATGCTTCTATAGAAATGTCTTTGTTTTTAAAATTTATTAAAAAAAATTTTTTTTTTTATAAAAAGACAAAGTTATTACCGGTAGTATACAATCTCAAAGCAGAGATATTCATCAAACCACAATTCAGAACCAGCTTAAAGGGACGGTCTCAATTCAGGGAGTTTGATTGTGGAATGTTCTGGAGAATGTTAAAAATGCAAAATCAATGTATACATTTAAGAAAAAGGTCAAAAAGGACTTGCTCAAAAACTATATATGATGTAACTTAGTGTGTTTGTGTATTACACTTATGTTGTACTTATGATGTAGCTTAGTGTGTTTGTGTATTACAGTTAGAAAAATTAAGTAGAGTTATTCATTTTGTGATGTAGTTTGTGTATTACAGTTAGAAAAATTAAGTAGAATTATTCATTTTGTGATGTAGTTTGTGTATTACAGTTAGAAAAATTAAATAGAATTATTCATTTTGTGATGTAGTTTGTGTATTACAGTTAGAAAATTAAGTAGAATTATTCATTTTGTGATGTAGTTTGTGTATTACAGTTAGAAAAATTAAGTAGAATTATTCATTTTGTGATGTAGTTTGTGTATTACAGTTAGAAAAATTAAGTAGAATTATTCATTTTCTGATGTAGTTTGTGTATTACAGTTAGAATGATGTAGTTTGTGTATTACAGTTAGAAAAATTAAGTAGAATTATTCATTTTGTGATGTAGTTTGAAGGTTATCATTGGTTGAACAAACTGTGAAATAAGGGGCAGATATAATAAGATTTCATCTTCTTTCTGCTCCCTTCATTTTATTGTATTCTTGTATCTGATGAAACTGTCTTGTATTGTTCTTTTTAAATGAATGAATAAATATCAAATTAAATTAAAAAAAACATGGAAACACCACTAGTCTCATTTCAACTTTTTTATAGTTGTTTTTATTTATGTATTCATTTTTCTACCCTAATCCCACACATGCTTCTATAGAAATGTCTTTGTTTATTTTCTCCATTTTTTTTCTTCTTCTAAGATAAGTCTTATGTAAAATTTAGGACTCAAGTAGAATATTTGTCAAACTAAATGATAATAAAATAGAAGTACAAACAAAATGTACAGTAGTTCGTTTAAAATAATTTTAGAATTTATATTTATTACACAATATAAGGCAATGTGAAGTGGTTATCCGACTGTACATAGTTTAACATTAGCTACTTGTGTTGTTTTTTCATTCATTCAACCTTTATTTAGGAAGGTTAATCTCATTGAGCCTCGAGGACTCATTTACAAGAGAGACCTGGCTATAAACAAAGAATGATGACAACAGCAACAGTAGATTTTCCTGGGACAATCAGCAATAGACAAACATAGTAGAGAAATACAGATTTTTTTTTTTTTTTACAAGTTAAAACAAGGATATCAAAGTAGCAAAACAGACAGAATATAAGGCCGGTGTAGAAAATCAAAAACAGGAACATGTCTGCATTGGTTTTTGCCAGGATTCCAACAGATTCTTAAAGCCATTTAGAGAAGTCAAGGCAGAGAGCTTCTGATCTTTTTGTAAGTTCCTCCTCTGTCTCAGTCCAGGTCATTAAACTCTGGAACCATTTTTCTGAGTTCAGCAGACAGAAGAGAAAGCTGCTGACGTGTGAAGACGTTTTGTTGTTTTTAATTGTTTTGGTAGTTGTGTCCTGTCCAGGCCAACATTTGACAGCTTTGTCAAGGTCAGCATCAAGGTCAAGGTTCTTTGTCATTCGCCACACCTGTTGTACATGAGGTGGAACAAAATTGTGTACACAGGGTCTCAGTTACATCCAACAAAAGTATACACTTTAAAAATAATAATAATAAAACAGCAAAGATCTGATATGAACTAAGAAATATGTTAAACTAAAAATACAGTAAGCACTAGTAGTACAAAAACAATACTCCGAACAACAGCAGCACGAACATGAGTCTGTGTGAGCAAATGAGGACGGATGAACACAGCAGCATGAACTAAATCAGCAGCATGAGATCAACCGAATGGACAATCAGCAGCACATATCAACAGTCAAAGTGGCATTACAGTGATGGCCACTACACACCTTGGGGTGTCTATGAGTGCACATCTAATTCTCCAGCTCCCCGAGCGCGACTACGCTGCTCGCTGCACCACCTGGTGGTGGTTGGGTAAAAGGCAGAAGACCAATTTCGTCTGGCAAGTATGGGAAACATACACAGATGACAAATGTGACAAATTATTATTATTTTTATTTTTATTTTTTTCCACAGTGATAATCCTGGTTAGATATTCATGAGTCTAACAGCTTCAGGGTAGAAACTGATCCTCACTTAATGCTCCTCAACCTCCTATCTGAGGGGAATGAGGCAAAAAGGGAGTTTTCATTGTCATTGTTCATTGCCTGCAGAGCTTTTTGATCCTGGGCTGTGCAACTCCTAAATTATGAAGTGATAGTTGTGAACAGGACTCCAGCAGCAGCCAGAAGAGTTTAAAATATTATGTGTTACAAGTGATGAAGCCATCACCGAGAGACCACAGCATCTGTATGTATGGAACATGCAAGATCCTTGTATGTTCTTGTTGCCATCTGACCAGTTTACTGGAGCCAAGATGGTTTCTGGGGGTCGTCCTGTCCCTCGTCGACTCCTCCCAGGCAGGCAGCCACAGCCAAAGTAGTTCAAGGCAAGAAACTGTTCAGATGACCCGACTGAGAATTAATGGATTTGATACCTGGATTATTGAGCATGAACTTTCTTCTCTATGGGTCAATGCACCAGTAAGCCATGCAGCCACATTTTGGAGGCCTAACCTTAGAAAATCATGGCCCATGTTCATGAGCACAGCTTGCAAAACGGTATTATAGTCATCAAAGTTCATGCTCAATAATCTATGTAAAAAAAATCCAACTACGGTAAGCTAATTTTGGTCATCTGGAGGGTTCCTTTTTTTGATGAGATGCTTCGTCCTTCATCTGAAGGAGTTCATCTAAAGGACTTCATAAGTCTGTAGTCCATGCACTTTTGTAGCTATGCTCATTTTGTACCCACCTTAGCAATTCCAGCAATGTTTACAGATTAACATGCTTAAAGTGCACTTTTTAAATGAAGGTAAATAGACTAAGCTTAGTATTTTATTTTATTTTTTCATTTGCGTTGTTTGCATGGTTTATTGGCATGGTTTAATGCATGGCTATTTACCGGTACACATTTGATGTGTAGCCTTAAAGTTTCTCTGCAGGTGTCAAAATTATCTCTAGCACTTTAAAAACCCAAAACTAAATTAAGAATCAGGATGGGTTGGAAATGCAACAATCCTGCAACAATTTAAAGAGAAAATATTGAGAACTTGGAAAACATTTTGGAACAATTTAGAGAATATGTCAGTACTGTAATACCTTTCAGTAACTACTCTCCAGCAGTTGCAGATATGAGAAACTAGCTTTAGAAGTAAGTTGTTCTCCTGGCACGTGGTGGAGAAGTGCTCCACTTCCTTTATCAACATTATTGGAGAAAGGACTCAGCACTACAGGGTCACCAACACATTTCATAGTCCTTTTGGAGCTGTGGATAGACACACATGCAGGGGGCTCAGAACACATCCTTGTAGAACACCAGTGCAAAATAAGCATTATCACACTTATGTTATAAGATTGAAAATGTCATGTAAAACACTAGATACTTTTTGATACCTCACAATGTTTTAAAACTATAACATTACATCACAATAAATTGCTGTTTTTTTGTTTTTTTATACACTGCTCTGATTAAAAGTCTGTGACTGTATCTCGGGCGTTTTGAGTTGTAATTCAAATCAAATCAACTTCACATGTTCCTCATTGACTTGTGTTCAAATTATTTAAAACCAAAACAAACAATAAAAAACAGCCCTTAAAACCCAACAAAGTTTTTTTTTATTGCCAATTTGTCAGATACACTCACAAGCATTTAATTGTGCAAACAGATTGCATGTGCAAGCTTCATCTGCAAGAGGATTCTTAGATTATTTTTTCTCATTTCAAATGCAACTTAACTGATTAATGTAAGTTTTCATGAGCAACTGCTGCACTGTTTGGAATTGATAAAATAAAATGGATTTATTGAAATTAGAGGAAGGTGGTACCAATTTCGTGGTCACTGTGGTCGCACTTCAGCATCTTATTGTACTCATTTGGTTTTCCTCTCTGGTATACACATCAGATTTCTGGAATAAGTCTTAAATCCCAAATGTGGCTTCCATTCTCTGCCAGATTACATATGGGCTTCAGCTAAACTTGAAACCAAATGCTCCATCTCATTTATCCTTCTCATCTTTGCTTATTAAAATGAACTGTTTCCCACCAACTCCTTCTTCCATCCTTGCTTAAAAGCCTCCTTTATAACAGGGTAGTCATGGTAACTGCATGCATATTGCTTTACTTATGATGTCACCCCATGTTAACTTTTTTAATCATAAACTTTGAAGCAAAATATAATAATCCACAAGGTATTTTTTTCCTAACAAAGGACCAATAACCTTGAGACATTAGATTATTTAAAAATTGTACCCCTATCTAATCATTGATTTTGGCAGTGAATGGCAGTTGTGGCAACTTCCACAAGTTGTTGTTTTATGTAATGACATCATGCTTTATGGTTTTGCACGTAAAGTTGGAAGAAGTTAGACGTTTATATGAGGGGAATTGCATGTTTTCAGTGAGGCCCCTGATAAACCTTGAAAAAGCAGAGCTGTGCCAGAAAAAGCCTGACTTGGATGTGAGCCATTCTTTTTACTGCAATCCCACATGCAACTGACACGAGAGAGAGCGCAGGCTTGTTTATGGAAATTAGTGTGTCATGAGAAAAATAGCACCTTGACGCTTGCTGTCTGTCTCCCACATTGTACCACACCAAAAACAAGTCATTCCTCCTACTGAAAAACTCAAGGGCTAAATTTTAAAACTGATATGATGCTAAGATGCTTCACACTGACATACACAATTAAAAGCCATCTTTGATAGCTCAGTGCAAATATCTAATTTTTTTTTTTTTTTTGCCTTGTAGTCTTTGGGGAAGCTAACACTGAGAAATGAAATTATTGATGGAGCAGAAACAAATGTTGCTTCCAAGTTCGTCCAAGGGTGGACTTTGGTTCATTTTGAACCTAAACACCCAACCACTATTTGGAAATAAGATGTCTGAGCAACTCATGAACAAACATTTAAATGTTCTGTGAACAGTTTAATATCAGTTGAGTCATAGATCCCATAGATGGGGCGGCCGTGGTGTAGTGGTAATGGCAGTCGTCCCCCGATCGGAAGGTTGGCGGTTCGATTCCCGGTTCCCCACACCATGTGTCGTTGTGGCCTTGGGTAAGACACTTAACCCCGAGTTGCTCCCGGTAGGACTGGAAAGCGCCTTGCATGGCAGTCTGCCGCTACCGGTGTATGCATGTGTGCAGTGGTGGGCAACGCTAATCAAAAAATTAGTTCCACAATTTCTAAAACGCTTATTAATTTTTTTAGGTCCACAATTTCAAAAGCACAAATGTCTTATGAAAATTAGGGGAAGCTAATCTAATCCGCTATTTATATTCGACAATTGGTAGCCGGCAGCGTTATGCAATATTTGCACTACACTGCCAACTGAAAAGTAACTAAAATGATCCTAAAAGGATGAAATTACAAAAATCAAAGGATTTATTTAATACTTTACGTACATATATTCTATTCGGCCACGAAATTAACAAAAAAGAGAATGATCTTTTAATCCCTAAAACCACTTTTAAATCTCAAATACACGGGTGTGTCGCCACCGCATTTATACATAAAAGTAACCCAAATACATAAAACTAACGACTCACCGTCGAGTGGTCGACACAAAACACACAATAAAATCCTCCGGCCGCGTTAATTTGGCTTGAAACAGCGGGGTTCTCTGCGGATTTATCCATTAGTAACCCCACAACCAGCTAGACACAGAGTTAGCGTCCAGTTCACCTCTGACCCGGAAGATGTCAAGATGGAATAGTCCATTTTTAGTAGGGGGATAAAGAAATCGACCGGTTTTTGTATTGCGTATTTAATGATCGTTTTCATCGTAACTATAATTATTTTTATGTTAAATGTACATTAACAAGCAGGATCAATGTTAGGGATGTAGGTGACTGGCCGGGGCGCGGCGGGGCCGGTGCCCCTGCTGATTGGGATCCCCAGGCAACGGCATCATTTGCCTACATGGTAGATCCGAGTCTGTTCTCCGCTCTGCTCCCTCCCCCTCCAACCCTCCCTCCTCTCTGCTCTTTACGGTGGGGAAAAAGGTAAAACAAGCAGCTACGGAGCCAGTATAAGAGCCTCTAAATAAGTTTATTGGTTTTTACTGATAGATAATTAGTTTAGCCCCCCATCCTGGTGCCTGTACGTTGGGGTTCACCCCGGTGAACGAGAGGGTAGCCTCCCTTCGCCTACGTGTGGGGGGACGGGCTCTGACTGTTGTTTGTGCCTATGCACCAAACGGCAGCTCAGACTACCCACCCTTTTTGGAGTCCTTGGAGGGGGTATTGGAGAGTGCGCCTCCTGGGGACTCCCTTGTTCTACTGGGGGACTTCAACGCTCACGTGGGCAATGACAGTGAGACCTGGAGGGGTGTGGTTGGGAGGAACGGCCCCCCTGATCTGAACCAGAGTGGTGTTCTGTTGTTGGACTTCTGTGCTCGTCATGGATTGTCCATAACGAACACCATGTTTAAGCATAAGGGTGTCCATATGTGCTCTTGGCACCAGGACACCCTAGGTCGCAGTTCGATGATCGACTTTGTTGTCGTCTCATCTGATCTGCGGCCGCATGTCTTGGACACTCGGGTGAGGAGAGGGGCGGAGCTGTCAACTGACCACTACCTGGTGGTGAGTTGGCTCCGATGGTGGGGGAGGATGCCGGTCAGACCTGGCAGACCCAAACGTATTGTGAGGGTCTGCTGGGAACGTCTGGCAGAGTCTCCCGTAAGACGGAGCTTTAACTCCCACCTCCGGGAGAGCTTTGAACACGTTCCAAGGGAGGCGGGGGACATGGAGTCCGAGTGGGCCGTGTTCCGCGCCTCTATTGTCGAGGCAGCTTATCGGAGCTGTGGCCGCAAGGTTGTTGGTGCCTGTCGTGGTGGCAACCCTCGAACCCGGTGGTGGACACCGGCAGTGAGGGATGCTGTCAGGCTGAAGAAGGAGTCCTATTGGGCCTTTTTGGCTTGTGGGACCCCGGAAGCAGCTGATAGGTACCGGCAGTCCAAGCGGCATGCGGCTCGGGTGGTTGCTGAGGCAAAAACTCGGGCGTGGGAGGAGTTCGGAGAGGCCATGGAGAATGACTTCCGTACGGCTTCGAGGCGATTCTGGTCCACCATCCGGCGTCTCAGGGGGGGAAAGAGGTACGAGACCAACACCATTTATGGTGGAGGTGGCGTGCTACTGACCTCAACTCGGGATGTTGTGAGTCGGTGGGCGGAATACTTCGAAGACCTCCTCAATCCTACTGGCACGTCTTCCACTGAGGAAGCAGAGCCTGGGGACTTTGGGTCGGGTTCTCCGATCTCTGGTGCTGAGGTCGCCGAGGTGGTTAAAAAGCTCCGCGGTGGCAAGGCTCCGGGGGTGGATGAGATTCGCCCGGAGTTCCTTAGGGCTCTGGATGTTGTAGGGTTGTGTTGGCTTACGCGACTCTGCAATATCGCGTGGACATCGGGGGCAGTTCCCTTGGATTGGCAGACTGGGGTGGTGGTTCCCCTATTTAAAAAGGGGGACCGTAGGGTGTGTTCCAACTATAGGGGGATCACACTCTTAAGCCTCCCTGGTAAGGTCTATTCAGGGGTTCTGGAGAGGAGGGTCCGTCGGATAGTCGAACCTCGGATTCAGGAGGAGCAGTGTGGTTTTCGTCCTGGTCGTGGAACACTGGACCAGCTCTACACCCTCAGCAGGGTCCTGGAGGGTGCGTGGGAGTTTGCCCAACCAGTTTACATGTGCTTTGTGGACTTGGAGAAGGCATTCGACCGCGTCCCTCGGGGGGTTCTGTGGGGGGTACTCCGGGAGTATGGGGTACCAGGCCCTTTGATAAGGGCTGTTAGGTCCCTGTACGACCGGTGTCAGAGCTTGGTCCGCATTGCCGGCAGTAAGTCAGGCTCGTTTCCGGTGAGAGTTGGACTCCGCCAAGGTTGCCCTTTGTCACCGATTCTGTTCATAACTTTTATGGACAGAATTTCTAGGCGCAGCCAAGGTGTTGAGAGGATCCGTTTTGGTGACCTTAGAATCGCTTCTCTGTTTTTTGCAGATGATGTGGTCCTACTGGCTTCATCAGTTCGTGATTTACAACTTTCACTGGAGCGGTTTGCAGCCGAGTGTGATGCGGCCGGGATGAGGATCAGTTCCTCCAAATCCGAGGCCATGGTCTTGAGCCGGAAAAGGGTAGCATGCCCTCTCCGGGTCGGGGAGGAGGTCCTGCCCCAAGTGGAGGAGTTTAAGTATCTCGGGATCTTGTTCACGAATGAGGGAAAACTGGAGCGTGAGATCGATAGGCGGATAGGTGCAGCGTCCGCAGTGAAGCGGGCGCTGTACCGGTCTGTCGTGGTGAAGAGAGAGCTGAGTCAAAAGGCAAAGCTCTCAATTTACCGATCGATCTACGTTCCCACCCTCATCTATGGTCATGAGCTTTGGGTTATGACCGAAAGAACAAGATCTCGGATACAAGCGGCTGAAATGAGTTTTCTCCGCAGGGTGGCTGGACTCTCCCTTAGAGATAGGGTGAGAAGCTCAGTCATCCGGGAGGGACTCGGAGTAGAGCCGCTGCTTCTCCACATCGAGAGGAGCCAGTTGAGGTGGCTCGGGCATCTGGTTAGGATGCCTCCTGGACGCCTCCCTGGTGAGGTGTTCCGGGCATGTCCCACCGGGAGGAGACCCAGAGGAAGACCCAGGACGCGCTGGAGGGACTATGTTTCTCGGCTGGCCTGGGAACGCCTTGGGATTCCCCCGGAGGAGCTGCTCCAAGTGGCTGGGGAGAGGGAAGTCTGGGCCTCCCTACTTAGGCTGCTACCCCCGCGACCCGACCCCGGATAAGCGGAAGAAGATGGATGGATGGATGGATAATTAGTTATTAGTGGTACTGCATTTTAATAAAAATGGCACAAATCCGCTTATGAATTATAAAAGTTAGTCAAACCACAAAAACGCTGACAAAAAGTTTAGGTCCACTGTAAGCGGATTAGCGCTTTAGCGCTCTCTAGCGGTCTGTGCCCACCTTTGAATGTGTGTATGAATGGGTGGATGGTTGGTATTGTAAAGCGCTTTGGTGCTCCTCATAGGGGGCTGGAAAGCGCTATATAAATAAGCTCCATTTACCATTTACCATCCATAGATCCCCTGAAGCTTCATCTGAATCAAGCCTACATGAGGACATTTACCTTTCAAAGTGAGCTTGTAAACGTTTAAAACCCTATTTCCCACTATGGTCATTAGTGGCGACAGTATGCTGGCGACACATCTAAATTGAGGCATGTGACGTGTGGGTGAGAAAATTGCATTTAATTACACAAAAATTGCCATAAACAGAAGTCAAGCTGGCTGCTGTGTGTGGGGTAAGGATGGGAGGGAAAGCTTGGAGCTTTTGAGGACAACAAGACCAACCTGCAAATAATTATCTCCACTCTGCCTGGTACCAAGACAATTCCAAATGCAGCACACTTGGGACTAAAGCTAAATACAGCTGTTTAT
>JBBPBX010003293.1:26514-59299 GCA_038048925.1 Garcialebias charrua | reverse complement strand
AGAATACCTTATATCTCCATTTTTCATGCAATGCAATAAAATGTGGTTACATTGTAATACTCTCCAATGAAGGTTGTTTAAATACAGCATTTGGGGCAGATTATCATGGCTTTGCAGCCTTGTTCTTCCAGGAATCTTTAAATAAAAATCCTGTTTGGCTTCTAGTTGGTGCTCTCAAAGAACATAAAATCCTGTAAAGAAGAAGAAGAAGAAGAAAAAAACTGTTAAGAATAACACATAAAAATAGTAGATTCCAAATTTGATTTGGTAAAATCTCTCATCCAAGTAATATATCAAGCTAATTAACTGTTTTAATTAAATAAAATGGTGCTTATTGACTATACATGCAATTAAAGGTAAACTAAGGGACAATTTATTTAGTGCAAATATTCATTTACCGATTACTGGTGGTGACAAGAAAAGCATGTTCCTCATAAGCGAAAGGTCAAATGAGATGGTGACTTCAGTAGCCACACTGTGCAGACAGTTTCACCAAAATTGCAATGTGAGAAGCTCTAAATTATATTAATTACAAGCTCTCACCAGAACTGCTCGTCACCACTTTATATTTTTATCACGTTAACAACTTTAATCACGAAAATAAAAATAAAAAGATGCTCCACTTACAATAAGAAAACAGGCTCCGATCATTACAGCTTTCATTCTCACATCCAGATCCATGGGAAACTGGATCCCGAAGTTGTCCGAGTCTGTGAACGCCTCCCGCAACAGCCCTGTCCACTGTTTACTGATTTTCCCAATCTTACTGACTTCATCCATTGTAACAATCTGAGGACAGTCAAACAAAGCAGACAAATTACTTATTGCACTGAGATCAAGGTCGGTTGTTAGACGTTATGGGTTTTATTAGAGCTTCATATTCAGTTCAACCTTTTATTACAGGTTAGTCTCATTGAGCCTTGAGGACTAATTTAAAAGAGAGACCTGTTTTAAACAAAGAGCACAGATGAGAACAGTAGACCATCATAAAGAAACATGTAAATTGAAAAGTAAATGGAAGAAATGAAATAAAAATTTAAGAAAAAGTAGCTACATTATAAAGCGATATAAAATACTAAAAACAGGAACAAGTCTGCATTGGTTTTTGCCATGAAGTTAGCAGTTCTTTAAAACCCCTTAGAGACGTCAAGGTTGAGAGCTTCAGATCTTTTTGCAGGTTGTTCCAGGATACAGGAGAAGAGTAGGAGAAGGCCCTTTTGCCAAGCTCATGTAATAAAGTCCCGAGAGTGCACGCTGTAGCTGCACTCACAAAGTGGCATGTAGGAGGAGATGCATGAAGGCGACAGAGCAAGACATTATTTAAAGAGGAAAATGTACCAGTGAGAGAGTCTGCTAGAAGTTAATGATGACCAGTTAACCAGTGAATACAGGGTGCAGTGATGGGCACGGTAGTTACAGCCAGTTATGAATCTTAGTGCACCATGATAGACAGCATCCAACATCTGCAAGGTGCTTGCAAGAGCGTTCATGTAAATAATGTCACCGTAGTCACCGTAGTCAATGGAGGGAAGGAAAGTCACAGTTGCAAGGTGTTTCCTAGCATTCAGAGTTAGACCGGATCTATTTCGGAAAAAGAAACCCAGTTTTACTTCCTGTTTCTTTACCAAGTTTTTGACATGAGGCTTAAAAGAGAGATGCTAATCGTCGAGGATACCCAAGTATTTGTAGAAATCAACAAACTCAATAGGAACACCGTTCAAAGATAAAATAGAAGGAAGGACTGCTGGAACCTACTTCCCGCTTGAAGATGCCAAATGCAGACTGGAAGAGCTGAAAAACCGTAGCAACTGTTTTAGCTCGACAATAAACAACTGTGTCATCAGCATAGAAATGTTAGGATGCATCAGTGATTATGTGACCTACATTGCTTATGTAGATTGTGAAGAGGGTGGGTCTTAAGACTGAACCTTGTGGCACACCATTGTTAACAGTTCGACAACTGGAAGAAGTACCATTATGTTGAACACATTGCCTCTGATCTGGGAGATAATTATAGTACTAACCAATGGCGTGAAATGAGAAACCAATTTCAGATAGCTTATTATAAAAGGTGTTATGGTCCACAGTGTCAAAAGCTTTAGACAGGCCTAAATAAAGCAAATATATTTGTATTCCTAATTTATGTTGTTTGTGTTTGCAGGATTTTTAGTTATCTACTTTTTGTTTTAACTTCAAATAATCTAAGGAACCTTGATGGTGATATGTTTCAATTCCGCATCAATGACCTAAACCCTCTCCACAGCCCAGCCCAATACAACATGAGCCATGCAACAAAGGCAAGATTGTACTGAACAAGTCCTTCAATCAAGATGTGCAATAGAAACAGTCGGTGCACGAGGAGGATGCCTACATGAAAATATAAATAAAAACTTGATCAGAACGCATCCCTGTTAGTGTCCTGTTTACACAAACTAAACACATTTCTGTGTTTAAACAGGCCCACCTCAAAGTCAACATCTGGGAGGCAGCTCCATCCACAGAAGGGCCCGTGGATCTTCAGAACAGGCTCATTGTGTTCATTTGAAAGAAGAAATTTCGGGGACATTGGGTGCCACTGCTGTTTCACATAGCCCACAGGGTTCCCGGGGGGAGCCTGCACCTCCAGCTAAACGAGGCACATACACATGAACAGCTGTTATTTTGACGATTAAACAAAAACCCGGATGCAGAACATAAACAGGAAGGAATCGGGTGTGGAGATATCACTTTGAAAAGAATCAAGACTCACTTCTTGTAAACAGCAGGGGAAGCAGCAAGACATGCACTTGAGCGGCCTGGTGATGGTGATGACCTCGTGGCCGTAGTTGTCGAGAATGTGGATGGTGAATGGCCGCAGGGGCCCGCAGCACTGTCGACTCAAGCAGTCGTTCTCCTCGACAGCGTAGAACACGTTCTGACCCATGGCGTTCCGAACTTCGTACTTGTTGTTGCTTTCAAACCCAATGAGGGCTGTGGAGGAGGGAAAGAATCAAAATGAGCTGCCGTCGCTGTAAATCGAAGTTTGACAAGTAAACGTGTTCACACACTGTACCTTCAACAAGCTCAACTTTCTGTTTGATGAGGAGCTGATCCACCTAGAAAACCACAAGTGTGCTTTTGAATCAAAGTTCGATCATTTAAATGCAACAACTAAGACAAATAGGCAGAAGTAAAATGTGTAGTGATACAGGCCGTCATGTCTGACCTGGATTTACACCTTTTCACATCTCTCTGAACTCATTTTCTTGAAGCTCTCAAGGAGACAAGTGGACACTATTTTATTACATTTATTTTTAATTAAGAGACACAAATCAATCATAAAACACTTCCTTTTAATTTACCTTTTAATGAGTCCGCTGTTTACAAACGTACCTGAGATTCAGCAGAAGTCTGATGGAAAGTGTCATTTCTGGTAACATACTCAAGACAATTAATTTCCTTTAAATTATTTCTTCCTCTTCTCCTATTTCCTCCTTTCCCATATCATTTTAAACTCGTAACTACATTTTAAGTTAAAAAACCTACAGATAAAAAGTATTATTGTCATCATTACTCATCTCTGTTGTTACAATAAAATGTGCTGATGCGTTTAATTTGTAAGAAATTTAAATCAGTCAATCAAGTGTAATGGTGTTAAATCTAGTTGATTTATTTTAAATAAAAGGTAGTGTCTTTGGCATACCAACTAAAATCAACGTTTCATTGTCACTTTATGGCTTCTGGTTTATTGTCCATCATAAATGATCACAGAAACATTTGGTAAACCTGAAAAAGAAAAGAACCTGTGAATTACTATTTAATCTGAATAAGTAATTAATTAAGGTAAAGTGTGTCAGTTTAATACTGACACACCAAAGATCCTTTACAAATGTATGCCAGTAAATGCACCGAGCTGTTAGATATGAGTACAGTAGTCTTTGGTGTGTTGTCCAGAATAAACATAGCAAAGGGATTAAATTGTTTTCAAATTGTGCAGTATATAGAGGTTTATTTTATTTTATTGGTGTTTTTTATCCAACTCTATTAATGTGAATAAAAACATAATTGAAAAAAAAAAGTGTGCTACAATGTCTACAACCTTATTTTTTAAATAAAATAAATGACAGCAGCCTTGTCTTACAGGGATGATTCAAATATTAGATAGAGGCCTGTGGAAAATATATGAATAAATAATGTTTACCATGTGTTTTATAACCCTTATTGAATGACCTAAGCTTGAATAAATAATGATTTGATCAAAGATGCAGGTTTAAACTTTGGCTCCAGTGTTTCTGTGTGGAGTTCACGCTCTCTCTCATGTGTGAGTTTCCTCCAGGCACTCGTGTTTCCTCCCACAGACCAGAAACATGCAAGTTGGAGTAATTGGTAAATCTAAACTTGTCCTTGGGTGTGAGCGGCAGCGTGAATGGATGTCTGTCTCGTTTGTCTCTTTGTCGCCCTGTGGTGAACTTGATGACCCTGGAAATTTACTCCAGAGGCGCAACACCTACCAGAACACTACAAAAGAATAAATAAATAATAAATGAATCAGGCAACTTGTCATTTTTTTTATACCACATTTAAAGTATGTTTGTTCGGCAAGTAAATAACTAAAACAAACTGTTAACTTTTGTCAGTATTTTTACATTTTAGGACAAATAAATTTACTAAATTCTTGTGAAAAAGGAAAAACATTTTGCTTATGCTCCATTTTATCAAATGTAACCACTTTATTATGTAAGCTAGAGTCTTTATTCTATTTGTGAACAATGCTTAAGTACCTTGCTTTGAAATAATGAAGCATACAGCATTTTCCATCTTAGTGAGTTATTAAACATCAAATTTAAATTAGCCTGGTTAAACCAGACCCTTGTCCTTCACTTCGCTTTGTACTAGGGTCTGGGATTCCTCCCATAGACAAGGATTTCTCCGGTCGATTTTTGACCGGACCAATCAGAGAACAGAAGGCGGAGTTTTGTTAGTTTAGCCTGGCGAGGTCCAGGCTATCAGATAAATAGCTCAGAAACCACTCGGTGGATATTTTTTCTGCTACCAGTGTGTAATTATATGGCTCTAATTTACTGACTGTTGGCCTGGATGAAACATTTGAGATAAAATTCGATTTTTTATAATTTATTTTCGTAGCGCACCCGAGGCTGTTTGGAAAATGTCAAACCGAAACAATTTAAATCCAGCAGATTTGACCATTTCGTGAATTGATTTAGGAACTGTTAAGCTCAGGAACACTTCTGATATAACGTCAGCTAAGAAATATATTTTTTCTCAGCAAAGAAATAATAGTTTTTTACCTTGTTTTCATGAAAATTCCTTCGTGGCGGCAGCCATTTTAACTGACGACGTCAGTCGACGTCGTTCAAAACTCCGCCTTCTGTTCTCTGATTGGTCCGGTAATCCGCCTTCTGTTCTCTGATTGGTCCGGTCAAAAATCTACCGGAGAAATCGTTGTCTATGGGAGAAATCCCAGACCCAGTACAAAGCGAAGTGAAGGACAAGGGTCTGGTTTTAACCAGGCTAAATTTAAATGTGTGTTGGATATTTTCTTGTATACCATCTAACACTTGATTATTTTGCTTATTAAAAAAGACAAGTCTATTTGGATGGCAGCACGGTGGCTCAGTTAATAGAGTTGTTGCCTCTCAGCTAGAAGGTTCTCAGTTGAAATCCTGGCCTGGGGCCTTTCTGGGTGGAGTTTGCATGTTCTTTCTGTACAAGAGCGAGTTTATTCTGGTTTCTTCCCACAGACCAAAAACATGCATGTTAGGTTGATTGGTAACTTTAAATCAGGGATATTCAACTGGCAGCCCAGGGGCCAAATTAGGACCACAGCTTAACTTAGTTCAGCCAACCAATTGGTTCATTTTTAAATAAAACTACATTTTAAAACATAAAACAAACTTACTTAATGACAATAACTGTTGTCTGTCCGGATTGGATGTTCGGTCCCTGAGCATTTGGCTTTCAGTAACTGTGGCCCCCTGAGCCCTTCTCTAAATTGTCTCTAGGCGTGAGTGAGAGAGTGAAAGGTTGTTTGTCTCGTTTGTCTCTGTGTCCCTGTGATGGACTTGCGACCTGTCCAGGGTGTACCCCACCTCTCGCACAGTGATAGCTGGATTTGGGCACCATTGATCCCCCTGCGTCCCGAAAAGGAAGAAGAGGGTAAAGATAATGGATGGATCCATCCATCCAGTGGTGTAGTCTATGTGATATACAGGTATACGAAGTATACCCACTATAAGCTTGGAAATTTCAGTATACCCACTTAAAAGTGCCCAATGATACGAGCCCGTGTCCATTTATTATACATGACATGGGCTCGTATCATTGTCAACACATTTGGAACATTGTATAGACATATTGTGATGAAATCAAAAAAGGCGTTCAATACAGAACAACTGGACTTTATTTGTAACAAACAAGACGTTTCGCTCATCATCCGATAAGCTTTCTCAATTGGAGACTGTGAGAGGGAGAGAGAAGTTATAAGCAAAGCTGGGCCACTGGTGCACACCAAACTAGGTAAATTGGAAGCTAACACACACACATACTTGGGATAACACGTGCCTGTGACCCATTCAAAGTTCAGTGTGTGAAAGCAGAGCTTACAGAAAACACACACACATCCTACTGTATGTAAATTGACAAAAACCACACTTCACACATTGATAACAGGGACCTGTCAAAGTCTTTGTTGGTCTAATTCACAAACAAAGCTCCTCTGTTCTCATCAGGTGTGAGACGCCTGGGGACCAAATCCAGGGCTGCACTATAAGTTTTAGAAAGTTGAAATCTTAGACCTCCTCCTCTGTTTAACGATGGTTTCTCTCTTTTTACATAAATCGCCTCCTTCACACCTCTCTCAAACCACCTGTGCTCTCGGTCCAAAATATGTACATTTTGGTCCTCAAAAGAGTGTCCCTTGTCTGTGAGGTGTAGGTGAACAGCTGAGTTTTGACCAGAGGAGGTTGCTCTCCTGTGTTGAGACATTCTTCTGTGGATTGGCTGTTTAGTTTCCCCAATGTATAAGTCTGGACAGTCCTCGCTGCACTGGACTGCATACACTACACCACTCTGTTTGTGTGTAGGTGTTTTGTCCTTCGGGTGGACCAGCCTCTGTCTGAGAGTCCTGCTGGGTTTGAAATGTACTGGGATGTTGTGTTTGTTGAGAATCCTTCTGAAATTCTCTGATAGTCCAGCAACATAAGGGATGACAATGTTTTTTCGTCTGTTCTCCTTTTTCTGTTCCTTATTGTGTTTTGGAAATTTCCTCGCTGACTTGACAAAAGCCCAGTTAGGATATCCACATGTTTGGAGAGATTTTTCAATGTGTTTCTGTTCCTTTTTCTTCCCTTCTGTCTTCGTGGGGATGTGATCGGCCCGGTGCTGTAAAGTTCTGATGACAGAAAGTTTGTGTTCCAGTGGATGGTGAGAGTCAAACAGGAGATACTGGTCTGTGTGGGTTGGTTTTCTGTAAACTTCAATGTTGAGGCTGTCCTCTCTTTCCATGTGAACCAAACAGTCCAAAAAAGGAAGCTTATTGTCATTAGCATCCTCTCTGGTGAACTTGATGTTGTTATCTACCGAGTTAATGTGTCTGGTGAACGCTTCCACCTCCCTGGCTTGGATTTTGACCCAGGTATCATCCACATATCGGAACCAATGGCTTGGAGTTGTCCCCTCATAGGAGTTAAGGGCTCTCTGTTCCACTTCCTCCATGTAGAGGTTTGCAACAATGGGTGACACTGGAGATCCCATGGCACAGCCGTGCTTCTGTCTGTAAAATCTGTCATTGAACTTGAAATAGGTGGTGGAGAGGCAGAGATCCAGCAAGGTGCAGATNTTGAACTTGATGTTGTTATCAACCGAGTTAATGTGTCTGGTGAACGCTTCCACCTCCCTGGCTTGGATTTTGACCCAGGTATCATCCACATATCGGAACCAATGGCTTGGAGTTGTCCCCTCATAGGAGTTAAGGGCTCTCTGTTCCACTTCCTCCATGTAGAGGTTTGCAACAATGGGTGACACTGGAGATCCCATGGCACAGCCGTGCTTCTGTCTGTAAAATCTGTCATTGAACTTGAAATAAGTGGTGGAGAGGCAGAGATCCAGCAGGGTGCAGATGTGGTCTGGGGTGAAGTTGGTCCTTTTGTCCAAATCCTTGTCTTGTAGAAGTCGTTTTTTGACGGTTTCTACTGCTTCAGAAATGGGTATGCATGTGAACAGAGAAGTCACATCATATGATACAAGAGTTTCTCCCGGGGTTAGCTTCAAATGTTGAACTTTGTTGGCAAAATCAATGGAGTTTTTTATGTGATGAGGTGTGTTTCCAACCAGAGGAGCTAAAATACCAGCGAGATGTTTAGCAACATTGTATGTAACTGAGTTCATGCTGCTGACGATGGGTCTGAGAGGTGTATCTTCTTTGTGTATTTTTGGAAGTCCATAAAGACAGGGAGTGGCTTCCCCCGGGTACAATCTATAGTACAATGATCGAGTGATTATTTTCATTATGAGGGTAATTTCTTAATTAATTAATCATCTGTCCAGACTTATCCATTGGGGAAACTAAACAGCCAATCCACAGAAGAATGTCTCAACACAGGAGAGCAACCTCCTCTGGTCAAAACTCAGCTGTTCACCTCCACCTCACAGACAAGGGACACTCTTTTGAGGACCAAAATGTACATATTTTGGACCGAGAGCACAGGTGGTTTGAGAGAGGTGTGAAGGAGGCGATTTATGTAAAAAGAGAGAAACCATCGTTAAACAGAGGAGGAGGTCTAAGATTTCAACTTTCTAAAACTTATAGTGCAGCCCTGGATTTGGTCCCCAGGCGTCTCACACCTGATGAGAACAGAGGAGCTTTGTTTGTGAATTAGACCAACAAAGACTTTGACAGGTCCCTGTTATCAATGTGTGAAGTGTGGTTTTTGTCAATTTACATACAGTAGGGTGTGTGTGTGTTTTCTGTAAGCTCTGCTTTCACACACTGAACTTTGAATGGGTCACAGGCACGTGTTATCCCAAGTATGTGTGTGTGTTAGCTTCCAATTTACCTAGTTTGGTGTGCACCAGTGGCCCAGCTTTGCTTATAACTTCTCTCTCCCTCTCACAGTCTCCAATTAAGAAAGCTTATCGGATGATGCGCGAAATGTCTTGTTTGTTACAAATAAAGTCCAGTTGTTCTGTATTGAACGCCTTTTTTGATTTTATCATGTCCTGGACAACTGAGAATCTACACCAGCACATATTGTGATGGTTCAACCCATTTTTGTATACAAGTAATTAATACTTCTGTACCCTGATGCATGCTCAATAATCCAGGTAGAAAAATCTAAAAAAGCTAAGTCTGGTCCTCTGGAATACTTCTGTAATACTTGAACATGTTTTGCTTTGATAAAGTTTGAAACATTATATAACATATTTTTAATAGAAAGCCAACTGTTGTACAAAGTTTGTTGTACATTTATTCAAATAAAAGCATTTGAGAAATTTGGAAATGTTCAATACGCTTCCAAATCAAAATAAATTGACAATTGCCGTGTACTAACTGGTGTACTTTGCTCTCTAAGCACAGTATACCTAGTACAAAAATGTAGACTACACCACTGCATCCATCCATTATCTTTACCTGCTATGCAAGAGGCGGGGGCCACCTTGGACATGTCTCCAGTCCATCACAGGGACACATAGAGACAAACGACACAAACAACCATTCACTCTCTCACGCACACCTAGAGATGATTTAGAGGTGGATGGAAGTCTTTAGATCTAAATACCACTTTTATCAAAATTAGTTGCTATAGTGCGCGCTGAGCGCAGAGGGATACACCCACTAGCGAGAGCCTTAAAGGGCGAGGCTTATACGAAATAGAACGTTGGGTACGTACTGTAACCCCAGATTCTATGAATATAAGCGCAGCCCTTTAAGCTCTGGGCCTCACTGGTTCCTAAATGGCTGAACGAAAGCTATTTGGGAGCTGATTGTCCGGTCTCACAGAAATTTATATGAGCGGTGGGGCCCACCCACAGCAGGTGGGCATGGACAAAAGTTTTCAGTGCGCGCTGAGCGCGGAGGGATACACCCACTAGCGAGAGCCTTAAAGGGCGAATCAAAAAGGCGTTCAATACAAGATCAACTGGACTTTATTTGTTGCAGAAAATGTTTGTATTGAACGCCTTTTTGATTTTATCATGTCCTGGATGACTGAGAAACTTCACCAGCTTAAAGGGCGAAGCTTATACGAAATAGAACAGAATGTTTTATTACAATAATTCGTAACATAATGTTAAACAGAACTAAACTAAAATGTTAAACTGACTGTTTCTTTCAAAGTCAAAGTCAAAGTCAACTTTATTGTCAGATCTGCAATATGTACTGTACAGGACATACACAGGACCGAAATTGCGTTTCTCTCAGTCCCTCGGTGCAACAGTAAACATCTAAACATTGAAACACTGAAACATATAATAATAGACATAAGCATAAAATAGTAAAACTAACACTGTCCTGAGTTTTTTGCATAGTGGTATAAGAGTATGAAAATTTACACCAACTCTAAAACTAAAACATTAAACATTTAATGAACATAATACTGTCCTGAGTTTTTGCATACTAGTATAAAAAAGAGTATAAAAAGTATAACTAAAATAAACTAAAGGTTTCTAGCATTGACATTTGCAAAGTGGCAAAGCAGCGTATGAGTTAATGTACACAGTATATGTATGAGGTAGTAGTTGATGTTGTTATAGAGGCAAAAAGTGGCATATGCAGTAAGGCACATTGGGCATCCCTAAATAAGACCGTTCAGAGCACACTGTATATGTATCAGCAGTGGTGTAGATATTAGAGTAGTGTAAATGTAAACAGTAGTAATTACATGTAAGCAGTAGTAATAAAAGTAAACAGTATTAATAAATGTAAACAGAGAATGTAAACAGTATTATGATTATAGGCAGTGATGTAATACAAACATTAGTGCAAGTATGAGAAGTAGTGCAAACTGTATGAGCACATGACCGAGAGTTTAGTGAATAACCCGTTTGATGACACAGAGTCCAGTGTTAAAATCTTTGTGTTGTGTGGTAATGTGTGAGAAAGTTTTAGTGTTAAGGCAGTTCAAATGGGAGGGGGGGCAGAGCAGGCAGAGTGTTTAGCATCCTGACTGCCTGATGGACAGAGCTGTCTCTCAGTCTGCTGGTTCGAGCCTGGAGACTCCTCAGTCTCCTTCCTGATGGCAGCAGTCTGAAGCAGCTGTGCAGTGGGTGTGTGGGATCACCTGCCATGCAGTGGGCAGCCCCCCTTCAGTCACTTCCTGTTAATGTATTTAAAATGTTTACCGGTAATTGTCCACTGGATTTCAGGGGGGGGGGGGGTTAAAATTAAAAAATAGCCTAAATAAATTGTGTGGCAGGAAGCAAGCCAACAAATTAGAGCGTAGTTTATTCCTCAACTTAATATTGTTCTGTTACAGAAACATTCACTTCTTGTAGAAAACTGAACAGGAGAATTACTACTTTATTATATTCATATAGGCTATTCATATTCCTTTTCATGATATGTATGGTCAAGCCACGCAGACCCGCTGTGGGGAGACCAAAGAGCCACATGTGGCCCCTGAGCCGCAGGTTGCAGACCCTCAACTCACCTGTGTCAGGTACTCTAACCCCGGCGGACAGCCTGGTATTCCCGGGTCGGGTCCAGCATACATGTTCATGTCCTCAAACCTGTTGATGAGTGGGAACGTTGTAAAACAGAAAACTGGCGCCATCTTGTGCTTATTTAGGTCACAGACGCTGATCATCACCGCAAACGGACAGATCCGATTCTTACCACGACTCTGATGACAAAAGCATTTTGAGAAGCCCGTAATAACACCATGATATGTGTATTTAATAAACTGTATGGATGGGAGGAGGGCAACTGCTGCAAGTCCACACTGGGGCGTCACATATTATCTTAATTTATAGTTTGGAGGTAAAAAGCTTCTGACAGACCACCAGCAGAAACCCCCTCACTCCAAACAGCACCCCACACTGTACCACCCCCCTCCTGTATTCTGTTTTTATCTCACTGACACATCACACAAGCATGTTTACTCCCCACGAGCAGCTGTGGTGAGGCGCGCAGCGAGCTCAGATCTTCCCACTTGGTTTTATTTAAAGGGCCATCCATGTTTCCTTATACACCCCTACTCTATTTTACTGGTAAAACCCCACAACAATATAAATTAAGAACATGTTTAGAAATACTCACGGATTTAAACCTGCTTCTTCGAATATTAATAGGCCACTCGGGCTGGATTCAGATCATTGGAATAAACCTCTGATCTCATTGGTCAACGTCACTGCACTTCCTGTATTCATGCGCCAATCACAACGAGGGTGAATAGAACTGAAAACAGCCGAATGACCAGGATCAAACAGAGCTGCGTAAAATAGATAATATAACAAGTTTTTTATTTTTTTTTTTCAAATCTTTATTTTTGACTTTACATCAAATGCAAAAATGCAAGATATAGCCTACTGCATGGACATTGAACATATAAAAAAATAAGAAAATAAGGAAATAGATAATAAAAAAATAAAATACAGAGATAAATAAATGAAAAACCTAAAGGGGCATAGGCTATTGTATTTATAACATAAAGAACCAGGGCATACGTTACATATCAAGTGTTTTAAAAAAAGATGACAACTTAAAAGCATTTTTTGATTTCACCAAAATCAAAGAGTTATAAAACAAATTTAACTCTTTCTTCCACTGTGTGAAGTTAAGGACGGTTTTAATGAAGCGACATTTGTGTATATAATGTTTGGCTAACAGCAGAACATTATTTATACCATAGTCAATGTTATTATCATTAATAAACACACCAAATTTAATCTCTTGGATGGTAAAATAAGTTAAATGTATCCCATGAAAATTAGTTAAATGTATCCCATGAACCCAGATAAACTGGTGAAGATTTTGCCAAAAGGATTGTACAAAGTCACATGTGTTAGTGACAGAAGTGACAGAAAACAAAAAAAACAAAAAAGTGTTTTCATGCCATGAATTCTGTCCAACAACAGTGAAGAAATATTTAATCACATACTGAAAAACAGATTATCCAAATCCTCAGTTACTTTATCACAGAATACACATTTAAGATAATATAACAAGTGGATGTTCAATCTTGTGGTTCAGAGCCTCAACAATCACTTTATTTTGTTGTAATAATGTTAAATTTAAATATAAAAAATTAAAAATCCTTGCAAAATAACAGTGGAAGCATTGAAAGTTATTCTAAAATGTACACCAGTCCCTGATGTTGAAAAGGGTATGTTAATAATAATAATAATAATAATAATAATAATAATAATAATAATAATAATAATAATAATAATAATAATAATAGTGAATTCAATTTATAACGCACTTTTCATAAATGAAAAATGTTCAAGTTCAAGTTCCTTTATAGTCGTTTGCATCATGAGATGGAACAAAAGTGTGTACCCAAGGTCCCAGTTACACCCCAAAATAGCAAAAATATCACGTATGAAAAGAAACAGTATAAGGATCTAAGATATACACTAAGACATGTGTCGAACTCAAGGCCCAGGGGCCAAATGTGGCCCTCGTTGACATCTTGTCTAGCCCCCAAAATCGTATTTTAAATGTAAAATACGTTAATCACTTAATTTTTTTTCAGTAATCTTTGATTATGATGTCAAAAGTGCAACAGAGGACGTCAAATGAGACCAATCAAACCCTTTGTTGAGGAACCTGCAACCAAGAAAAGATGTTGGGTATCTAATTATTGATACAGAATAATATAGATTCTGAATCCGTCCCTTAGTTTGAAAAAAGGTTTTAATTTTGGCCCCCTTTTGTAAGTGGGTTTGACACTCCTGCACTAAGATATACACTAAACGAATGCTAAATAATACACTAAAAGATCCAAGATATACAACCAATACTAATAATGTAAAATAATATGATATATTAAAGAGCAGCCAGAACATGAGTCTGTTGTGAGCAGATGGGTATAAATGAATACTGTACAGCCACATCAGCATGAGATCAGCAGCACAGATAAGTCACATATAACCAATGATGTCATTAGTGACCTTTTTAACAGTGATTATCTTGGTTAGAGATTCATGAGTCTAACTGCTTCGGGGTAGAAGCTGTTCCTCAGTCTAGAGGTTCTACACTTAATGCTCTGCAACCTTCTTCCTGAGGGGAGCTGGGCATAAAGTGTGTGTGCTGGGTGAGTGGGGTCCTTCATGATCATCGTCCTGCATCTACAAGTGTAGATGTCTGTGATGATGGGGAGGCTGACTCCAGGCTAACTGCATGTGAGCGTTTCAGAAATGGTGTATTCTGTATGTATCATGTATCATTTAAATTGTGACTACATAATATGAAATTATGTTTAAAAAAAAAAAAGAATGCATCACATGGCGTGAAAATTATACATAAAGACAGTTTTCCACTAAACTCACCATGGTTCTTTCTTTCCATCCAAGTCAAGCAGAAACGGAGGAAGATGAAGTGACAGAAAACAAAAAAAATGTGTTTTCATGCCATGAATTCTGTCCAACAACAGTGAAGAAATATTTAATCACAAATACATAAAAGAGAAGTTTGCAGCCACAAGACTATTTCCCCAATTTTATGGTTTTTGCCTTTTTAACTGAAAACCCAGATGGAAATTGCATTTTTATTAAATTCTATCTATCTATCTATCTATCTATCTATCTATCTATCTATCTATCTATCTATCTATCTATCTATCTATCTATCTATCTATCTATCTATCTATCTATCTATCTATCTATCTATCTATCTATCTATCTATCTATCTATCTATCTATCTATCTATCTATCTATCTATCTATCTATCTATCTATCTATCTATCTATCTATCTATCTATCTATCTATCTATCTATCTGTCTGTCTGTCTGTCTGTCTGTCTGTCTGTCTGTCTGTCTGTCTGTCTGTCTGTCTGTCTGTCTGTCTGTCTGTCTGTCTGTCTGTCTGTCTGTCTGTCTGTCTGTCTGTCTGTCTGTCTGTCTGTCTGTCTGTCTGTCTGTCTGTCTGTCTGTCTGTCTGTCTGTCTGTCTGTCTGTCTGTCTGTTGTCTGTCCGTCTGTCTGTCTGTCTATATGTAAATCTGTCTATATGTATATCTGTCTATCTGTGAATGTATGTACATATGCTATCTACCGTATTTTCTGCCGTCTATATCGCACCACCGTATTAGTCGCATCAGTCCAATTATGTCCAATAATGTAGAAAAATCCATAAACATGTCGCACCGCTGCATAAGTCGCATCTATTATGCGTCACCGCTGAAGCGTCGTGTATGTTATGCGTCACTGCTGACAACCCGGAAATGTGGGCCGGTGTTTTGACAAAAATGGATTGGCTGCCAAATGGCCACAGGAGCGTGCACAGAAGAACTTTAACAAGATTAACACTTAAAAACAATTATTTGTTTCCTGAAAATTATTACAAAGATGTGTCTGAGCTGAACTTTTCCTTAATAAATGAACGTAATGGTCAAATCATCTGAATTTAAAAAATAGTTTTGCTACGTCGGTGCTGCGAAGCGTGCACACGCAGCGAGTGGAAATGCTGCATTTCTTTAAAATCTAACAAGATAAACACCTAAAAATATATTTGTTTGCTGACATTACAGTGTATAGTAAAAGTGTGTCTCAGCTGAACTTTTCTTAATAAATGCACGTTGACGGTTAACATGGCAAACTGAAGCAGACGAAATAAAGTGGCTTTAAAATTACTACATGCTCACCCGCCCATAATGATGATAGAAACACCTAATTACATGTATTTATTTATTTTTATTCAAACCCGTTGTATTCTTCATCCTCTGTGTCCCTGGTGAAGAGTTCTGCCAACTCCTCAGGTAACATAGTTGATGCAGCTCCAAGCACTGCCTCCTCTTCCTCCTCCACGTCATCCAGCAAACATCCTGTCCTTCCTGAACCCCGACGGATGGATTCTTTATTGACTGAGGTCCAGTGGCGGACTTAGACATTTTGGGGCCCCAGGCAAACCTTTGTAAAGGGGCCCTGTACCGGTCTGTCGTGGTGAAGAGGGAGCTGAGTCAAAAGGCAAAGCTCTCAATTTACCGATCGATCTACGTTCCCACCCTCATCTATGGTCATGAGCTTTGGGTTGTGACCGAAAGAACGAGATCTCGGATACAAGCGGCTGAAATGAGTTTTCTCCGCAGGGTGTCTGGACTCTCCCTTAGAGATAGGGTGAGAAGCTCAGTCATCCGGGAGGGACTCGGAGTAGAGCCGCTGCTTCTCCACATCGAGAGGAGCCAGTTGAGGTGGCTCGGGCATCTGGTTAGGATGCCTCCTGGACGCCTCCCTGGTGAGGTGTTCCGGGCATGTCCCACCGGGAGGAGACCCAGAGGAAGACCCAGGACACGCTGGAGGGACTATGTTTCTCGGCTGGCCTGGGAACGCCTTGGGATTCCCCCAGAGGAGCTGCTCCAAGTGGCTGGGGAGAGGGAAGTCTGGGCCTCCCTACTTAGGCTGCTACCCCCGCGACCCGACCCCGGATAAGAGGAAGAAAATGGATGGATGTTTTATTATTGCAATAAAAGGCTCTAAATCAAGTCTTACACCAAAATTCAACAACACTAAATAAACACAAACAAATAGAGAGGGTAGATGTGAGCAATACAGTAGAAATATATTTTCCTAAATTATAAGATTTTCACAACTTTAATTCTTTTAACGTTATATTACATATTCTGTAACAGGGAACAGTTGTTAGATCAATGTGAAAAAGTGAGTGTGTGTAGTTGAGATGTGGTACTTTGAGATGAATTCACACACTGGCTCGATATGAACAGCAAGATGTCCAGGCATGAGACACTTTTTACAGCATTAAGTGATCATGAATTACCTTGATTATTCAGCTGGACTTCTATGAAAGTTGTCTTCTGTCTTGTTTCTGGTCTTTAATGATGCATGTTTAAAGACTGCATCTGAAAAAACAACAAATGTTAGTGTTGGAGGAAATAAAAGAAAAAATAAGACATTATTACATTTAACACATGTGAAGGCTCTCATTTATCCAAGTTTCCATAATTAAGACTGGAAGTTTTGACTTCTTTTTAAACCTTAAAACTTACACAGACTGTAAGACTTACTGTAAACTAAATGACTCAAATAATGTCACAGATTTTTCCACCTGGATTATTGAGCATGCATCAGGGAATGTCACTTTTCATTTATATCAATTTTTACATTTTAGATAACATTTTAATTTAGCAATCCTAGCCTTTTGATTCTGTTGTTTTAAACTAACAGTGGCATTTCTGTCCAAAGCAAACCTGTCATTATTAAAAAACACATTTTTGCATTACTCTGAAAGCTATAAGTTGTGCTTTATAATGTATTTAATGGAGGGACTATGGACCAAATAACAAAACAATGATAGTCTGATGAAGTTTTAACAGTCAAATATTTTGTAAAATGGTTGAGAATTTTTTTTATAGATAACTGTGGAATATTTTAGATCTATTCTATTCAATGTAAAGTCCGAATAATTTAATAATACTGTATACTAAGCAAGCAGGGCAGAGAGCTAAAGTAGGTAAAATATATAATCCCCTCTCTCCTATTTAATTCAGAAGATTTAGGTCGAATATCTTTTAATATTTTGATACAGAAAGAAAACGTGAAAATAGTGGTTGTCTCAGCTGATTACTGTTAGGATTTCTTTTACCCAACCTACAAAATAATTTCTAAACCTCGTACCTCATCTTGCTGTAAATACTTTATCTTCATCTCTTGAGTCACTGCCTCGGCGCCATTGACTTCCTCCTGGATCCTGATGTCCGGTGTCCCATGCAATCTTCACAGAACACCGGCGGCGGTTCCGCCACACTTTTAAATGGGCCGCTGCCGCTCGCTCGTGACCGTCATTAGCAGTTGATGAAGTTTTAGAATTCGACCCATTAAAAAAGGTTGTCACTTTCGGTAGTGAAGAAACATACGTTATTGTTTTTTGACGCTTTTTACGTTTTTCAGCTCCGCTTTTCTGTCTCCTGTCTCCCGCTTCCTTCTCACACAAAACAGCAGCGAGCATTTATTTTTTATTTTTTTTATTGATAATAAAAGTTAACAAACCAGTAGATACGGTATCAATGTTATACAGCAAAATGAACAAATAAAAATGTTGACAAAACAGTAGACATAATATCAATACAGTATTATATAACAAAAAGAACAAGTGAATAATGCCAGGGGGTTATGAACAAACAAATAAAAAGAAGTGTATTTATACATATATATACATACACATACATATATATATATATATATCATATATATATACACATACACACACACACATGCACATAAATGTACCGGTATACGTAAAGAGAGAGAAAAAGAACTGAAAAAAGTTAAGTCACAAAAATGTTGAAGTGGGAACACAAATCTGTAGTTTTTATGGCTTTACTATTGTTTGAGTACTGAATTGTTCTAATATATTGTTTGAATTCCTCTCTGAAGACCAAGAAACAAGGTTTCTGATATGAGAATTTAGATTTATGTATATGGTATTTTGCAACTAATAAAATTAGGTTGATAATATAATAATGGTTTGTTTTATTAATGGGATAAGAAAAGAATCCAAACAACACATTTACATAAGTAAGGGAAAAGTCAACAAGAATGTTTTGGGAAATAAAAGTGCAAATATCCTGCCAGAACGTACATAAGAAAGGACATGACCAGAATAAATGACAGAGATCTTCTTCACAGAGTTGGCAGAATGAGCAGTTCATGTCAATGTCCTTTTTGTATCGTTGAAGGAAAGACTTGCAGGGATAATACTGCAATTAGTACCACTAATCCAGTACTTCCTGGATTAGTGGGTGACGTCATGACGCATGACGGAATAGTCCATTTTAGTAGGGGGGTACAGAACTCAACCGTTTTTTCTGTTGCGTTTTTAAAGATAGTTTTCATCGTAACTATAATTATTTTTATGTTAAACGTACATTAACAAGCAGGAGCAATGTTAAGGATGTAGGTGACGGCTGGGGTCCCTGCTTATTGGCGGCCCCTGCTCATTGGCGGCCCCTGCTCATTGGCGGCCCCAGGCCCCGGCCTCGTTCGCCTGAATGGTAGATCCGCCACTGCTGAGGTCCACGTTTATCCCTCCATCCGAGGACCTGCTGGAATGTCGCATGGCACATCCGTCCTGTAGCCGTGAAGATGTGCTCTCCGTCCACCATCACCTCCTCCTGTTTGGTATGTAACAACTTGCAGAGCTGCTTTGAAGCTTGGTCAAGCCTCCCAGGATGATGGCAGGAATGGAGTTAACCTCCTCAGACCCGAACTCTAACATGATATGCATTTTTAACTTCCCTATGTTATTTGGGTTGACTGGGACCTGATGAGTGTAAAAACCAAGATTTATCTTTTTACATGATGCAGTCTCTGAGAAAAATGATGTCCACATATGTGGACATTCGTTTTAAAAATAGATAAAACACAACAAATTTACAATTGGATAATGATATGCAAAACTATTTATTTTGTGTCTGAACACAGCAGTATTTTCCTAAGTGGAAAAACAATATAAAAAACTAGTTTCTTGTCCCATCTCAGACAGGTTAGGATTAGGGGGTTAGGTGTAGGGTTAGGGGGTTAGGGTTAGGGGGCTAGGGAATGTTGGGACCTTGTCCCAGACATTCAATGTAAATGCTTTGCAAATGAAATGCTCCGGGCAAATGTCCGGGAATTGTCCCAACGAAACCCGACGAGGGAGCACCAAGCATGAGTAAAGATGATCCACGCGCACCGCACCGGGTCCCACAAAATGGTCCCACACCCAGGGAGGGGGCACTAAGGCCTGGGTAAGGATTATTTGCGCGCACCGGGGGGTTCAGTGGTCCCACACCCAGGGAGAGGGGCACTAAGACCCGGGTAAGGATTATCTGCGCGCACCAGGGGGTTCAGTGGTCCCACACCCAGGAAGGGGGCACTAAGGCCTGGGTAAGGATTATCCGTGCGCACTGGGGGGTTCGGTGGTCCCACATCCAGGGAGGGGGCACTAAGGTCTGGGTAAGGATTATCCACGCGCACCAGGGGGGTTCGATGGTCCCACATCCAGGGAGGGGGCACTAAGGTCTGTGTAAGGATTATCCGCATGCATCGGTGATATGCAATGATCCCACACCCAGGGAGGGGGCACTAAGGCCTGGGTAAGGATTATTTGCATGCACCGGGGAGGGTTCGGTGATCCCACACCAAGGGAGGGGGCACTAAGGTCTGGGTAAGGATTATCTGCATGCACCGGGTGGGTTCGGTGGTCCCACATCCAGGGAGGGGGCACTAAGGCCTGGGTAAGGATTATCCCCACGCACAGGTGGAGTTCGGGGGTCTCACACCCAGGGAGGGGGCACTAAGACCTGGGTAAGGATTATCCGCGTGCACCGGGTGGGTTCGGTGGTCCCACATCCAGGGAGTGGGCACTAAGGCCTGGGTAAGGATTATCCGCGTGCATCGTACGGAAGACATTAAAATACAGGCACCAAAAAAATGATAAATCTCATCAGTTGATGTGTTTAGTGGGTCCCCACTTCTAGCCAGTGATGTAGCATTAGAGCAATCTGCAATAATTTTCATCAAATCTTTGTCAAGATACTGTTCTATGTAGTCCAGTGGGGTCCAGCCCTCTCTTTCCTGCACATTTTCCTCATGCTCAAACTGAGCCTGATTTGGTGTTAGTGGAGAAGCCCTCCATTGCATCCTACGCCCTTTCTTGACTTGTTCTTGACAGCTTGGTCCTGGTGTTGTCTCTTCAGAGATATTGTCTGAGACATTGGCCTCTTCCTGCTGTGTCAGAGAGAATCGTCTGGAAGTTCGTGATCTGGCAATGTCACGATCTGAACGATATCCTTCATAATCATCACAAAGACGTTTACGCCCCCTGATAGGTTTAGAGGGTTGTGGAATGGGGTCTTCACACCCACTACTGTCCTCCTCACTGCTACTTGGCTGTTGTTGTGGGGGTTCATAATCAGCATCCCCCACAGGATCATCTGTGTCTGACAAATCTTCCACCTCTGAATTGTCTCCACCAATTAACCCCAGTAACTCCATTACTTTTGACAGAGAATAACGCTCTGGAAAAAAAATGTCATGAGAAAAATCAAATATAAATCTTTGTAGATTTATAAGTAAAACATGCTACATCTGCTAGTAAAAAGTACTAAAATCATCACAAAATACAATTTCTTTCTCAAATTTTGTTGCTAGCATTTATGTTAGCATAAAAATATTTTCTACAAAACCAATTCCCACAGTCCACATTTGTGGACATGGTCAACAAAATTAACAACACTAAGTCCCTCTGTCCACATATGTGTACATCATGTTTAGCGACATGCTAAATCCCTGCAGTTGCTAACTTTTGTAAAATTTAAACACAATAACAAACACTGAACACTTTTATAAATATTTGAACAAAAATCCACCATGAAACTTTATTCAATTTTTACCTGGCCGAGGTTTGGATTGGGAGCTGCCATGTGAACTTGTGGGTGTGTCGTCAGCCATCTTGGAACTAACCTGTAATGTGCTATGCACTTCTAAACCACTAAGTGGCAGTACAATGACCTCATATGAGGACACCAGGCCATGTGTAGAGCAATATTTAGTAATTTTTTTTTAGTAATGTTGTTTAGACAGCCCAAAATGTGATGTCCACACATGTGGATGACAGGTCCTAACACTTTAATTTTATCTTTAAATTGCAGCATGATGTGTGCGCACACGCTGTCCATCCAGCAGGACTTTTTTTTTGCTCTAAAATATCTTTACACATTCAGGTACACCGGTAGTCGTCAAAAACCTAGAGGGCCCTTTAGCGCCACTAGCGGACGAAAGTGGTACTGCTCCATTTTTTTCAGTCAGAATAAATGGAAACAGTCATATTTCAGCCAAAAATTGGTCTACAAATATGGGGGGAAAATCCATAAATTTGTTGCTTTGCCATATAAGTCACAGGACATGGGAATTAGGCAAAAAACTGTGACTTATAGGCCAAAAAAATGTTTTCTCATAAAATACATAAATGCAGTTGAATGATATCCAACAGAAGCAAGGAGATCACAACTGAAGGGCTTGAACTACCTTAAGCTGAAGGCATCATTGCAAATGGCAACAACTACAGAGAGTAAAGACTATTCCGAAGTGCCAAAACGGCAAAAACAAATTCCAAGCCCTCAACAGGTATGCCAGAAATGTCCAGTCCTTGAGGGCCACTATCCTCATGTTTTATTTCTCTGGACCAAAACACCTGATTCAAAGGTTGAATTACTGCTTCATGTTCTACAAAAGACTATCACCCAATAAGTGAATGTCCCAGACAGAAAGTTGACAAAGGTGGTATCTCACTGGGCTTCAGCTATTAGGAAACCAGTTAACAACTCAAACGTGTAGAAAAAAGTAAAATTTCTGTTGCAGTTGTTGCAGAATTCTGAGCATTTGCGACCAACAAGTTTTATTCTTCCATCAGTGTTTTTCTGTGAGCAGTTTTTGAAACTTCCAGCCCATTTCATGTGCAAAACTACATCCCCTGCTATTAATTTGTTGTCCACATCCATCCACATTGTGCCCACCTCAGCTCATTTTGTCCCCTGCCTTAGCAGCCACTTTATTTAAATTATTATTTTTTGTTTAATCTGCTGGAAAACCCTTTTGAGATGAAGTAGACAGATTTTGACCATTTGAAACATACTTTATCATTAGTGTTGTTTTAAGACCCTGACATATCCCTTGACTGTTTTCTATCAGAGCAGAGCTTTTGTGCCTTTGACTGGGTTGGAAATACCCACAACATAATTGGGGAGGGTTTAAGATTGGTTTGAGCCACCTGCAATGACTTCCAAATTAATTTGAAAAAAAAATTAGCTGCACATAGGTGTGAACATTTCTGAACCCAGCTGTCTCAAGAAACCTTAAATGTGTTGAAATGTTATGTAACAACTTGCAGCTCTAATGCAAACTTCTTCATGAGATTACTTGAACTTTATTTTATTTTCTATCCACTGGAGAGCAGTGTTGAGCTAACGATGCTCGGCAATGTTGGTCCATTGCAGGAGTTGCCTCTGTACCAGGAGTGGATGTATTGAAACACACAAATGCACTTGCTGCCGTTTTATAAATGACACGCCGTTGTTGGGTCGAGCATCCTTATTTGCGAATACAAATCACCTGATTTTCTCAAGCGCTACTGATTTCTCCGAGCAACACTAATGAGAACAAATGATGACTCGCACATGGATCTGCTGACACTTCAGGCGCAAAGATCTCAAAATGTGTTTTAATTGATTCATGTTTTGTCATTTGATTATAGTGACCTGGTGCATGCAAGCACACAACATTTGTTGCTGCTATTGTTATTTTTGCTGCAAAATAAAAACATTAACTAGGAAAATCTGTTATTAGATACTTTAAATCACATGGAAATCAAATCCTAAAAATATTTGATTGGATGCATCGAGTCTCTTTTCTGTAGTATCTCAATGGCCCACACAGATCCACAAAACATATGTTCTTTATCAATTTGACTTTGACAAAGTGGTGTGCCCCGCTCTCATCTGAATAAACAGACTGGACAGTCAGGGGTCTTTGAAAGCCAGTCAGATTGTCTTTCTGACTCCCAGACTCTAAAGACTCTGTGGTGTTCAACATTAGGGCAGTATCTCTGTGTGTGTGAGCTTGTGTGTGTGTGTTTGTGCAATCAGAATCTCTGCTCTTGACATTCTACCTATTCTACAATTCGTTTCTTGTTTTTTTTTTTTCATGAAGGTAGTGCTCTTTATCCGCTTGGGTAATCTTTCGTGCACTCCTAACGAGGTTGTCAGACTCACTGCATAATGAGGAGCCTAAAGATGAATGTAAAAATGCCTCCATTACACCACTTTCATTCTCTTGTTCATTAGGTTAAGCATAAGGTTACAATACATCCAGCCCTTATGTTGCACACGCAAAAATGAGCCAAAGCTCAACCTCAATATAATCCTTATCCTGAGTCCACAAATAGGCTTTTTCCAGTCTTGTTTCAAGAAAAAAGTCCATCAAATGTTCACATTACAGTTCCTTTCTTGTAGAATGTGTCTGGAATCCTTACACCGTTGGGAAAATGTTTATGTTTATGTTTATTAAATTTGTTCATTTTTTTTACAAAAGAAATACAATACAAGACAATCCCATCAACGACACGTACACAATGTAAAAAAAAAAGAAAGGTAGCAGAAAGAAGAATAAATCTTATTATATCTGCCCCTTTTTTCAAACAATCAGATTAAACAATAATAATCTTTCACCAGCAGTACAAAATGACTAACTCTTTCTAATTTTCTAATACTAATACATAACTAATAATTGATACAATACACATTATGCTAATTCATATATATTTTTTCAACAAATTCCTTTTGATCATTTTCTTAAATGTAAACAGTGACTTGGCATTTTTAACTACATTCTCCAAGCCATTCCATAATCTAATTCCCTGGATTGAGGTAGAACGTCCCTTCAAGCTAGTTCTGAATTGTGGTTTTACAAACATCTCTGTCCCCTTAAGATTATAACAACTTTGTCTTTTAACAAAATTCATTTGGATATTTAAAGGTAAATCGTTATTTTGAGCCCTATACATAATTGATAAAATATTATAATCAACCAAATCATGGAATTTCAATAATTTCAGTTGATAAAATAATGTACTGGATGGATGACAGTAATGTTTTCTAGTGATAATTCTTACAGCTCTTTTCTGTAATACAAAAATAGGCTTTGTGATTGTTTTACACGCTTTCCCCCAAACATCAATACAATAGATTAAGTGTGGAACAATGATTGTGTTATACAACAAATACAGAGCTTTATCATTCAATAGGTCTCTGACTTTGTACAGTACTGCAATCGATTTAGCTATTTTTATTCTTACAGAATTTATGTGTTGTTTCCATGTCAGTTTGTCATCAATAATAACACCCAAAAACTTCACCTCACTCACTCTACAAATCTCAACACCCTCAATTTTGAGTGGAACGTCAACAGTTTTCTTTTTATTACTGAATATCATGTACCGTATTCTCCGGCGTATAAGTCGCACCTTTTTGCCTACATTTCTAAGCCCTGCGACTTATAGGCCGGTGCGACTTATACGTCGATTTTTCCAATATTTTGGTCATAATTTGACTTTGGTCAAAAACTCCAAAAATGGTGCAGTACCAGTTTCGGCCGCTATGGGCGCTAAGAAACCCTTTACAGTACCTACACTGTTGACATCTGCCTGGTCCAAAAATGGTGCAGTGACACAGAAGATGAAGACTTCAATGGTTTTGAATAAATAAATAAAAACCATAAAATAAATACAGTATCTGTTTCTGTCATCATTTTAAACTGAGACACGTTTTTTACTGTAATGTCAGCTAATAAAAATATATTTTTATGTGTTTATCTTTAAAGATAAATGATGAAAGACACAAAATATACAAAAATTATGTTCATTTATTAATGAAAAGTTCAACTAAGACACATCAAACAAAATACTGTAGTTTTTATGTGATAATCTTGTCAAAAGTCCTTCCAAACAATTTGGCAGCCAGTCCAAAATAATGTTCATTTATTAATGAAAAGTTCAACTAAGACACATCAAACAAAATACTGTAGTTTTTATGTGATAATCTTGTCAAAAGTCCTTCCAAACAATTTGGCAGCCAGTCCAAAATAATGTTCATTTATTAATGAAAAGTTCAACTAAGACACATCAAACAAAATACTGTAGTTTTTATGTGATAATCTTGTCAAAAGTCCTTCCAAACAATTTGGCAGCCAGTCCAAAATAATGTTCATTTATTAATGAAAAGTTCAACTAAGACACATCAAACAAAATACTGTAGTTTTTATGTGATAATCTTGTCAAAAGTCCTTCCAAACAATTTGGCAGCCAGTCCATTTTGGGCAAAACACCAGTTCACGTGAGGTGCGACCTATAGGCCGGTGCGACTTATAGGCCGGTGCGACTTATACGTTGATTTTTCCATTTAATTGGGCATAATTAGGTTGGTGCGACTTATACTCCGGTGCGACTTATACGCCGACGAATACGGTAATTAGTTTTTTCTAGATTTAATGATAATTTATTGATCTTAAACCAAGTTTGTATTTTGGTAAATTCTGTCTTTATCAATTCCAACATTTGTTCTATATCTTCACCTAAACAGAAAAATGTGGTATCATCAGCAAAAAGTATACATTTAAAATAAGTTAGATGTGTATTATATGTCCAAAAAAGACTGCTTTTGTTATTCCATCTTTGTCTCTCCACCTCTGCCCATCCCTCACCTCCCCTCCTTCTCTTCATTTCTCTCATTTCTGCACCCCTATCAAGTGCTTTGTTTGCTGTGACTTTCCATGTGGTTATCTGAGCGGAGACAGTATGCCTCGCCCTGGCACAGGACCTCAGTTTCCACGGCAACTTTATAATTGTTTTGGACATGTTCCAAACGCCACTGGATACCGAGGCATTATTGATGTCAAAAGAAACATGTATGAAATGAGGAGATGTGGAGGTGTCCATATGGTTCCGTACACAGCCATGCAAAGCCATTTAACGGTGGTTCAATGGGAGTTTTGTGATGCAGCTGAATGGATCCCACATGTGCCGCATGATATTTCATAATTTTGCATCTTTCTGTTTCACAAAGGAATAATAGCATGCAATTCAAGGCACTGAACTGTGCAATATTTCTCCTATTCATGTCATTAAGTCATTGTCACAGTGTGTACTGCTAGGTTAAATATGGCAACTTTACTGAAAATAATGTGTCCATCATGTCTCTGGGAAAAAAAAATAATAAAAATAGGCAAGTACCAAAAATAAGAATTAGGTCCATTTGTGCACTTGAAGCAAAAACTAAAATGGCAACAAAAGGTTGTGTTGCTGCTGGCTTCACAGACTTCAAGTGGTCTTTGTTTTGACAGGGGAGACAACGTGAGTGATCCTCATCACCATAACCATATTGCAACCCCCACCAGCTCCATATCTCTCCTGCACACACACATATGTGCGGCTTTGAGTCACCCCTGTGCCGCAATCGTGGCCACATTAACTACAATGCTGCAACTCTCATTAAAATAACATATAGTGTCAACAGCAGTGTGGGCCCCAAGTGGATGAACCCAAAGCTACATTCTATTTTCTTCAAACATGATCAGGATAAATATTTCCTACAAATAAAATTGCTTCTACATGATGTTTCAAAAACTTTGACTATTTTTATGTATTGCAAATATTTGGTAAAATTGAACAGAAACAAGGCCCTGACTGATCTTTTTTACCTCTGATCTCAAGCCTCCCCTCCCTCCACTTAATTTATGACCTATGAGGAGGAACCCAGGGAGCGAGAAGTGAGTGAGGCTGGTTTGAAAGCTGTGAATAGAGAAGGGGCAACAGGCCCTCCGAATAACACAAAAGAGGCACCACAGCTGTTTGGAGGCAACACAAGTCCTTATGAGACACTGTTCTCCCAGAAGAAACAGTGTCTTTTAAATGCAATTATAACTTACCTATTTTAAAAAAAAAATGAATGCTGTAATGCTGTCATGAATTTTAATGTATGGTTAGGATCAGTAAATGTGTTGAAATGTTTATGGATTTTGAGCTGAATTGTGCATCTCTTTTTCCTTTTTTGTTGCTTTTATACAGATGAATATTTACCGTGTAAGAAAGTTACTGAAACATGACATAGAGTCAGCTTTTCCATCCATCCATCCATCTATACATAATACGTCCTTTTCATCCATCCATCTATCCATCCATCATATTTACCTGTTTCTTCCTTTTTGGGTCATGGGGCTCACAGCAGTGCTGCCCATACCCAGTAGTCACTGTGCAAGAGGTGGTGTACACCAGTGGTGTAGTCTACATTTTTGTAGTGGGTATACTGTACTTGGACACCAGTACACTCGGTCTGCCTATTTCCACCTCCGTAATATTAACCGTCTCCGTCTTTCTCTCACACCCCGCTCCACAGCCATCCTGGTGCACAGTCTTGTGACTTCCCGTATCGATTACTGCAACTCCCTTCTCTATGGCCTCCCTAACAAATCTCTCCACAAGTTACAGATGGTCCAGAACTCAGCTGCCCGTGTCATCACTCAAACCTCCTACTATAACCACATCACTCCTGTCCTGCAGCAGCTCCACTGGCTCCCGGTTAAATCACGCATCATCTTCAAAATTCTACTTCTCACGTTCAAATCTATCCACAACCTTGCCCCTCCTTATCTATCTGACCTCCTACAAATCTCCATCCCATCACGCTCTCTCAGATCCTCCTCTTCACTACATCTCCATGTACCCTCTGCCCGCCTCTCCACCATGGGGAGCAGGGCCTTCACCTGCTCTGCCCCTCACCTCTGGAACGCTCTACCGCCAGACCTTCAAAACACCACCTCCCTTTCTCTGTTCAAGACTGCCCTGAAAACCCATCTCTTCAGACTAGCTTATCTTTAACTTTACTAAATGTATTTTTATTATCTTGCATTTTATATCCTTTATGTATTTTATATTTCGATTTGTTGCTGATAATGTTTGATCTGTATTTCACTGTAGTGGTTTGTTAAGTGTCCTTGGGTGTCCTGAAAGGCGCTTTTAAATAAAATGATTATTATTATTATTATTATTATTATTACACCGGTTAGTACGTAATCATCAATTTATTTTGATTTGTAAGCATATTGAACATTTCCAAATTTCTCTGATGCATATACCGGTACTGTATTTGAATAAATGAACAACAAACTTTGTGCAACAGTTGGCTTTGTACTACAAACATCATAGAATTGATACAACAGTTTCAAAGCAAAACATGTTCAAGTATTAAGTAGTAAGTACAGAAGTATTAATTATACAATAATGTGCTGAATAAGCAAATGTAATAAACAAGCACTGCATACAGATAGATTGTTACGGAAGCTTTTAACTGCCGTTTAACATATTAATGACATGTGCCCAATTATATGTCATGTATCATTGGGCATTTTTATGTGGGCATTTTTAAATTCTTAAGCCTTTCTAGTGGGTAGACTCTGTATACCCACATACCACGCACACTACACCACTGGGTTACAACCTCTACAGGTCGCAAGTCGAAATCAACTTTTCCAAATTGCAAAATGGGCAAACCACAAGGATCTGTTTTAGGGTCCATTACTCTTTGTTGGCTATACATTAGGGAACCAGCTAAAAATTGTTAAGATATTCAGTGTTAAATGCTTGATGATGTTGTAATGTACGGTATGTATCAGAAAGAACTTTGCAACAGACCACAGTATTACCGTAAGCATGCAGATGTTGAAAGCATAGTGGTGGTCTTTTAAATTTACAGAAATATCTTAATTAAGCTTTACAATCAAATGCAATCAATGTGGTTTAAAATAATGCTTTCTAACATGAACTTTAAATTTTAAGTTCCAGTTAGAAACATTTCTAGACATATCAATACAAATCTAAGCTACTTTTGTCTGCTTAGTTCTGACTGCGATTGTATCGTTGTTTTCTTGTACTGTAGTGAATGTGATTGGGACCAATCAACCGAATCAGTCCTAAAGACTGTGACGCTGTCATACAAACTAGTTCTGAAAGTCTGAGATTAAAACCAATAAAATGTCAAAACTGCAAAATACAGAAAACATATCAACAATTTTTAATTCAAAAAGTTGATTTTTAAGCGTGCCAGTGGTTTTGATTTAGAGGTAAAACAGTAAATGTAGTCTTAAAACAAACTACATCATGTAGACAATCTCCCTTTGTATTCAGAAGTTCTGAGATTAATAGTCATTTTCCTATTACACATTTTAGACTTTTTAGCTCTGGAGTTAAACAAGGGCTTAAACCAAAGACAAACATTAGAACACCAGTTTAAATAATAATTACTTTAGTATTGCTGTTCATTGTTCTTTAGTTTTAGCAGGTCGCTTTCGTAAATGAGCCATGAGGTTCAAAAGATTTACCTGACTAAATAAAGGTTGAATGAATGAATGAATGTGTAATCCTGTTTCTGGTTTATTTAAGCATTTATTTATTTATGTATTTTTGTACTTTTTTGTTGTGTGCATTAATCACTATAACTTTAATTTACATTTTATTTTTTATTATTATTATTATCACACTTCTGCATTGATACTGAAGTTTTAGTTTATTCAACAGCCCAAAGGGATTTTAACATTTAACAACAGGAAGAAGTCCTTTATGTAGAATAACAGTTTTACACTCTTTTACTGTATGTACACTATCCCAGCTCAAGTATTATTAAGTCAAATTGAACTAAATATGATACTTGAAAGACATGAGGAAAAAAATCTCATTCAAACCAATTCTTTATCATATATCAGAGAGTCAGTCAGAGAGTCTTTATTGTCAATGGCACCGCATGTGGTACATGTGATGAAACGAGATTATGTACACAGGGTCCCAGTTGCATCCAACAACAAAATGTAAGAGAAAAACAGTAATAACATCTAGGATATAACTAAGAAAAACATCAACTAGAAATACACTAAGCATTAATGTAATAGAGAAACATCATTACAAACAGCAGCCCGAACATGAGTCTGTATGAGCAGATGGTCACAAATGAACACAGCAACATGAAACAGATCAGCATCAGCATGATGTGATATTTTGCAGTGTTTATTCTTATTGTTTATTTATTCATGAGTCTAACAGCCTCAGGGTAGAAGCTGTTCCTCAGTCTAGTGGTTCTACATTTGATGCTCCTCAACCTCCGTCCTGAGGGGAGTGGGGCAAAGAGTGAGTGTGCTGGGTGAGTGGGGTCTTTCATGATGCAGGTGGCCCTCTTCCTGCATCTGGAGGTGTAAATGTCTGTGATAGTGCAGGAGACTGACTCCAACAGACTTCTGTGCAGCCTTCACCACTCTCTGTAAAGCTTTTCTTTCTGCAGCTGTGCAGCCTCCATGCCACACGTTGATGCTGGGGCACAGGATGCTCTCCACTGCATACCTGTATATATGGTATAAAATAAATGAATAGAGGTCAGTTTTACTGAGACAGACCTGCTGAAAATTGTCAGCAGTCTTTTTAAACCTGTTTGAGTTTTCTGATAGTCAGCTGAACAAATTTATTTAAAAAAGGCAGGGTTATAAGTTCAGCTCGCTATTTTCTCCTGACACTGTCAGCAATGCTTGGCCTATTATTATTTATCTCCCACTGCATCAAACTGGTTTTCCTCCATGTTTATGTGTCAGCTCAAAGCCATTAAAGTCAGAACACATGACCTTTTTGTATTGAAGCAAATTTTGGTCAATTTTTTTGTGTCGGCCACATTTGTCATTAGGAGAGGCATGGTGTGAAACTAGTAGTATACAGTAGCTGTATTTGCAGTGTGTACTGTATGTGTTACTACAGTAATTTCAATGTTTTCTTTCTACTGTTTGTTCTTTAATATCTGGGTGGGAGTCATGTGCAAGTCAATATCATGGCGTGCTAAGATTCATAACTGGCTGTAACTACCATACCCACTGCACCCTGTATTCACTGGTTAACTGGACATCATTAACTTCTTGCAGACTCTCTCACTGGTAAATTTTTATATTTTAATCACTTGTTGGTCTGCTGCTTGCTTACATCTCTTCCAACATGTCACTGTGAGTGCAGCTACAGTGTGCACTCTCAGGGCTTCATTACCTGCAGTGTCCCCTCAGTGAGGACACTGAAGGGCCTTCTCCTACTTCGCTCCTGTTTCCTGGAATATCTTGCAAAAAGATCTGAAGCTCTTGACCTTGACCTCTCTGAGTGGCTTCAACGATATGTTTAGTTCATGGCATAAACCAGTGCCGATATGATCTTGTTTTTAACATTCAATTCAGTTCAGTTTATTTATATAGCGCCAAGTCACAACAGACGTCAGCAGAAACATTTGTATATAAAAATAAAAACGTTAACAGAAACATTCATAATTTAACATTATTTAGCTGAGGAGCAGACTGCTTTGAATTTAACACCATCAGAGAACTCTCATCTTGAGCAAGCGTGAAGTATTAATTAATATAGTAATTTAATTAGTCAAGTTATTAATTCATTATTAATCAATATTATAAATTAATATAAATATTATTAATTCATGTTGCTGTATTCATTCGTCCTCATCTGCTCACACAGACTCTTGTTCGTGCTGCTGTTGTTTGGCGCATTGTTTTGTACTATCAATGCTTAGTGTATTTTCAGTTTCGCATATTTCTTAGTTCATATCTTAGATCTTATTGCTGTATTTCTTTACAATTTGTATTTGTGTTGGATGTACTTTGTAACTGGGACCCTGTATTCGTTCCAGCTCATGTACCACATTTGACCTTTATTTCATCAGGTTAATCTCATTGAGCCTTGAGGACTCATTTACAAGAGCGACCTGCTACAAACTAAAGAATGATGACAACAGTAACATTAGAAATGTGCTTAAACAATCAACAATAGACAAACATAAGAGAGAAATACAGTTTATTTTATTTTTTATTTTTTTTTTACAAATTAAAACAAAAATCAAAGTATCAAAACATTATAAGGTAGATGTAGAAAATCAGAAACAGGAACATATCTGCATTGGTTTTTGCCAGGATTCCAACAGATCCTTAAAACCATTTAGAGAGGTCAAGGCCGAGAGCTTTAAGTCTTTTTGTAAGATATTCCAGGAAGCAGGAGCGG
>JBBPBX010003293.1:6546-26331 GCA_038048925.1 Garcialebias charrua | reverse complement strand
ATGTACTAATATGAACTATCAAGGTAATAGGACGATCTTCTATAAGAGTGGAGTTTTTAAAAAAAACAATGAAAATGAGGCTAGCACAGAGTTCAGCTTCTTATCCATGCGCACAGAGAGGATCCGGAGCCATCTGCAGCCCACGATCCGTCCCCAAACACAGGGGAACACAAAGGTGTTATTTTTCAAAGCTGGCCCTGTCCACCTCCTGCCGTGGGTGTGTGGCTGTGGTTCAAGGAAAGGTGGAAAACTTCTGAGGCCCTGTTCCCCTTGTAGCCCCCTCCCTGTCGCCTGCCTCCCCAGGGGCAGCCCTTTGAGGGTGTCATAACAGCGGCCTGTATAACATGGGTTACTTCTGACGGTGGTTGGTCACAGTTGATGAAGTCTTGAAATCTGCTTCCCTTCTCGTGGTTTCTGTTAAAATGTTGGAGTGTGGGGCCGTGGCCTGGCTCCGCTCCACATTCAGGAGCAGATCCTGCATTTTGATTTGTGAGGAGTAGAGGGTGCTCCAACTCCATGTTTGACTAGACTGCTGTTCAGGACATTTCTATCTTATATTTTACTCCATCATGCCCTGCCTTTAAAAGATAAAGCCTCCTGACCATCTGAAGATGTCCACAAAAAGGGACTTCTTTGTGTTTTGTTCCACTCTGTGGTTTTTGTTTCACACACACACACACAAAAGAAAAGCCTCCATGAAGTCTACGTGAAATGAGTTATAAATGGTCAAAGCTGCAGATCATGTTTGTTGTGGTGCCATCCTGTTGTCTTGCACGTCGGGGGGAGGACAAACAAGAGGTAAAATGGGACAGAAAGCCATGACTGGGTGGTGGTAATAGCATGAGAGGGTATATGCAGCACCTGGTACTCACCTCTTTCTCCACAGAGTCCCTGTGGACACGGTGTCCCGCTGGCACCACAGTAAAACTTGATTGTGGAAAACACCGTCATGCTGGGACTGATAAAGAGGAGAAAAATAGGAAAAGCTTTTATTTTTAAATGTGGTTGCAACAGTAAAGGAGGAAAGAAATTGTTTTGCAAATGCTGCTTTTACTATTTTTAAGTTCTTTTTTTCGATTAATGCCAATTAGCGTCGGACAGAGTGCAGAAGCTTTCCTTAATTTGCACCCGTCACACATTAATCTGTTTATTCCACTCTCACATTTTATTTTCTACTATGCCCAATTAACAGTTTAGGGAAATTAACAGCAAAATAAATAATCCAAATGCATTCAATAATTTTGCAGTAAGCATTTTTTTACGTAAAGTTGTAATTTTTCTAGTGAACAATTGCAACAATTTAAAAGTAAATGTGCACATATAGATTACGAGGTGATTCTCAATTTGCAACATTTCTTTTTCTGAATTGAAGAAAGCACACTTCATCGAGAAAAATACGAAATTAAATGAAAAGTGCTGAGAATAACGGACAAGCACAAAAAAGTTAAATGAGAATTCTCTCCAAGCGCACGCAGAGAGCGGTCTGTCGTCGCCACACTTTCAGGAGTGTGTCGAACTTGACCGGGCCAGACAAACACAGCGAGCCCGCCATGTTGCCTCGTGTGAGTCAGAGTCAGTGCAAAGAGCAAAGGCCAGCGTGGTTCAGGACTTTTCCTCAGGCTGAGCACCGAGCGCATGTCAGTGCTCGGAGATGACCCGAGGAGGCTCAACGGTGCACAATGCTCCTCTGTTCTTTGTGCCGTACTCCTTTCTCACCACAGCTCCGATCCGTGTTGCTCTTTCTGTCATGCAAACACACAGTACTCTCTCACACACACACTTGCATGCACGTTGAAGAGACCTACCCACACAGTTGGAAAGACAGGGGTCACTGACTGGATGCTCCCAGCTGAGCACTTCTGAAACACACACACTCACACTCCTCCCCAACATACACACTGTAAATGTCTTTTTCATGCATTCTGCACAAAACTTTAGCTTCAGTGTGGCCTGAATTCCACCACCACCCCTATTTTGCAATAAATCAAATAACATTTTTACACAAATAGTCTAACTTTGTCTTCCAAGTCAAATTTATATGAGATTACAGTATTTTCTGGTGTATAGGTCGCACCTGTGTATAGGTCGCATTGTCCAATTATCACCAATAGATTGGAAAAATCCCTAGATAGGTCACACCTACGTTTAGCTCTGCTGCAAATGTCTGCCACAGGAGCGCACAGCAAGGCTTTTAAGAAGATTAACACTTAAAAACAATTATTTGTTTGATAAAAATTATAGCAAATATGTGTCTGAGCTGAACTTTTCCTTAATAAATGAACGTAATTGTGAAATGAGCTGGATTTAAAAATTTGTTTCACCGAAAGTGATAACAAGCCATATATAGGTCGCACCTGAGTACGGGTCGCAGGCCTTGAAAAAAAAACATAAAAAGGTGCGACCTATACACCGGAAAAAACGGTATGTCAAGTGACAATCAAGTTCTTTTTTTCAAAAAGCTGTTGTTGCCCTCTAATGGGATCGAAATGTAAAAAATTGTAAAAATGTTTATTCCTCCGGAGCCAAGAAGCCTTCAGCTTGATATCTCACTTTCAGGTGATTGCATGAGCCACTATTTGTAATATATTTTGCTTTTTATATCACAATAATGGAGCTATTGAGGTTCAGAAAAACAAAACCAGACATCTGTAGTATTAGAAAATGAGGTATTTTATGCCATAAAGGAAGACTTGAGTCCTCAATATCACTAATTACAAAACAAGCTTTTTAAATTATAACATGTTGTGGAAAATGATCCAAATTTTGAAGTAAAACAATTTACACGTTAATGACTATGCTGAAAAAAAAAAAAAACATTTTGTGTTTTCTAAACTGATAAACCATGTGGTCGACAACCTCTCAACACTTGTCTAAATTAATTACCCTTACAACGCTGCAGTATGGATCAAAAATACAGTAACCCCACGGCCGTTAATCATTAGTGTCAAAATCAGAGAAACATAACCCAGCCAGGCTGTGGGTATGTGGGGGGGCTGCAGAGGAAGTGGAATGCACGAGGAACGGGAAGGCTGATCCCTCTGTTGCTTTGACGTCAAGCATCCATCTACTGGTGTTATTCCTTAATCTGATTCACTTGGCTGCTCAGAGCCGTGTTGCCTGTTGGAAAGGTTTTACGTGTGTGATGGATGCTATTGTCAGAAATGCCAAGGTCAATATGCGACACAGCAGCAAAACAGAGACTTTTTTTTTTAAATTCCAAAAGTGCTTCCTATGTATCATCAAGTCTGCAGTCTGACCTTCCTGCTGTAATAACATTCAGCGTGAGGACAACTGCTGGGTGCATGTTCATGGGTTGGTGCTGATCTTTTAAACGGGTCATGGCGCTGAAGAAAAGAGGCCCATGTCACTCAGTGATTGTGTGCAGGGATATTACACTGCTGATTTGGGATGGAGCTGCTCTGCCTACCATGAATAACTCTGGGTGACAATTATATCTTGATTTGAGCATCTCAGCTGAGGGGCCACTGTTTGACTGCACGCTGCCTGTGCAACAGCAATTAGCTGCTGTGGAGGCGCATCAGCAAATCATCGTGTAAGCAGATTAAAAAATGTGATGCGACAATATTAACAAATGACAAACAGCAGTGAACTTGTTGCCCATGCAGAATCTCAAAAAAACAAACAAAAAAAAAAACGTGCTTTTTTTGTTTGACAGTGTGAGCTTTACCTAGTTTAGTTTCATATTCTGCGGTTATTTAAACTTTTGCCTTTTAGTTGAGAGTGCTCGCTAAAATCTGCTGGGCTGCGTTGACGAAATGACAAATTATTAAAACGAGTTATGGAGAGCTGAGTTTCACTGTCTGACATGAACAAGTGACAAATGCATCTTCATTTGAGCGTCTCAGCCAAGGAGAAAGTCTTGGGTCGTAGTTTGGCCAAATGTTGCTTCAGAGATCAGCAGCTGGTTTGGAAATAAGCCTCATTATTCTTTACAATTTGTCATTTTCAAACAGAAAATCAGACCCCACAGAACCTCTGCTTCGTCATATACTGTAATATGCTGTTGTAAGATCACTTGGTTTTGGTCTGGGTCCGTGAAACAACATGAGTTAGCCCTGTTATCATTAGTTAGCTAGTTCCAGGTGTGTTTGAATTGAGGCCTTACAAGTGAACTGTGTACTGTAAGTGCAATAAGATGTGGTCATTCTGACTCATACTGTTTTGATATAATAACATTTTCCTGTAGATATTTTTTAAACTGGATTAAATTACTTTTCAGGTTACAAGTCTGCATTTCAAAAACTAATTTGATCATTATTTTAAAAGAAATGCAGAGTGTCAATGTGAGTTGAAAAAAAGCCAGTGCATGCAGCTGGATGGGTTTTGTTAACAATCATTCAAGCAAGTTACATAATTTATTAGAGAGTTGCCAAGCAGTAGAAGTCAGAACTTCTTTAAAATTTTGAGCTGAATGCAAGAAAAAAAAGTTTTACAGTATTTTGTACTGCCAGAACTTAAAATTCATCCATCTATCCATCCATTATCTTCCGCTTGTTCCAAAGTCGGGTCACGGGGGCAGCAGCTTGAGCAAGGAGGTCCAGACATCTCTTTGCACAGCCACTTCTTCCAGCTCTTCTGGGAGGACGCCAAAGCGTTCACAGGCCAACCTAGAGACATACCGGTAGTCTCTCCAGCGTGTCCTGGTTCTTCCCTGGGGTCTCCTCACGGTCAGACATGCCCAAAGCATCTCCCTAGGGAAGTGGTAAGGGTGCATCCTTACCAAATACCTGAACCACCTCAACTGGCTCCTCTCGATGTGGAGGAGCAGCGGTTCTACTCCGAGTTCCTCCCAGATAACTGAACTCCTCACCCTATCTCTAATGGAGAGTCCAGCTTCCCTGTGGATGAAACTCATTTCAGCTGCCTGTAGCCGCAGTCTTGTTCTTTCAGTCACTACAAAGCTCAAAATGTATTTACTTTTCATACAACCTTTATTTATACAGGTTAGTCTCGTTGAGTCATGAGGACTCATTTACAAGAGAGACCTGTTTTGAATAAAGAACACAGATGAGGTACAGAAAACAATAAACAGCCATATGAAAAGCATATACCGGTAAAATCAAAAAGTAAAACCTAAGCAAAAAATAAATAAAAACTACAAAATAAAGTGATGTAAAATACTAAAAACAGGGACATGTCTGTGTTGGATTTTGCTATGAACTTAACAATTGTTTAAAATTCCTGAGAGAGGTCAAGGTCAATAGATTCAGGTCTTTTTGCAAGATATTCCAAGAAACGGGAGCAGAGTAGGAAAAGTCCCTTTTGCCTAGTTCGGTCCGCACTGAGGGAACACTGCATGTAAAAATGTTCTGAGAGCGCACGCTGTAGCTGCGCTGACGTAGAGACATGTGAGGAGAAATAGGAAGGCAACATACCAAGGAGTGATTTAAAGATGAAAATGTACCAGTGAGAGAGTCTGTGTGAAGTTAATGATGACCAGTTAACCATGTGAATACAGGGTGCAGTGGTGGGTACAGTAGTTACAGCCAGTTATGAATCTTAGCGCACCACGATAGACAGCATCCAGCATCTTTAGGGTGCTTGCAGGAGCTTTCATGTGCTAAATATCCAATACAGGTCTTATTTTCCTGTAAAACAGTCTGTCTTAAAACACTAAAAGTCATTTTGCCAGGCAAGTTTATTAATTTCCATTCAAGTAACAAATGCAGTGTTCTTTCATGTGATTAAACATATTTTTAAAAAATCTGTTCACATGCAACCCTGCGCCATGCAGTTGGACTAAACATCATCGTTGTTGTTATTGGGGCGGCCGTGGCGTAGTGGTAATGGCAGTCGTCCCCCGATCGGAAGGTTGGCGGTTCGAATCCCGGTTCTCAACACCATGTGTCGTTGTGTCCTTGGGCAAGACACTTAACCCCGAGTTGGACTGGAAAGCACCTTGCATGGTCTGCTGCTACCGGTGTATGAAAGTGTGTAGCATTCAATGTGTGTAGCACTTTGAGATTTTCACTAATGAAAACTGCGTTATAAATTGAATTCATTATTATTATTATTATTATTGTTTTTCTTCCAGCTGCTTCCTTCTGCAAGGATCACAGTTAGAAAAATCATATGAAAGAACTGGAAATTGTTTTTACGCCTTTCCTGACACGACGCAGGCTTAAACCCACAGCCTCAAGAATACAAGAAAATGTCACTGAGAGCTGAGTCGGTAAGTAAGTTTAAACTTTTTGGAACAACTTTCTCGTGTGCGTTTAGGCATAAAAGATCTCACTTTTTTAGTTCAAATACAACCCCTGAAGTTTTCTACTTTTGACCTTCATTTTTCATTTCTAAAAGAGCCCAGATGCAAGTTGCAGAAATGAGTTTCCTCCATTGGGTGGCCTGTTAATATTTTGTTCCTTAATATCGTCTTATTGTACAAATATGACGGTGTATAAGGGCCACGTTAAGAAATAATTTTTTACATTACGAGTAAAAAGTCATACAATTATGAGAATAAAGTCATAGTACTGTATTACAATAATAAAGTCATACAAGAATAAAGTCAAATGTTGTGAGAATAAAGTCATAATATTACCAAAATAAAGTTGTAATATTATCAGAACTCCGACACAAAAACGTAGTCTTAGTGAATGTTGAGCATCTTGTTAAGTTATACTTTGATATTAGTTTTACAAAAAAAGAAAATCTTAGTCTTTGAGCACATCAGCATCATATTATTATCAGCATCAGGACTTTGAAACGATTGTGTAGATCAGTGTTTTTCAACCTTTTTGAGCCAAGGCACAGTGTTTTCATTGAAAAAATCACGAGGCACACCACCAACCAAAATTGTAAACAAAGATTCTCTTTATCCGCCTATATTAATTCTTATCAAAATGTCTTGAATAGGAATGAAATAAACAGCTTCTCACCGCATACCTAGCACAACGGAGTCGGTGTTGTTGTGTCCCTGGTAAAAGTAAATCCAAACGAAATGTAACTCTCACTCTACTGTCTCATTTGCTGACACGCCTACTGAATTGATTGACAGGTTGGGTGGGGAAAAAAAGGCAGAGCCAGCAGCTTCTGCCACAACAGTGTTCTGTGTTTATATGTTAATAAAAAGTTCTAAAAAATAAACTAAAAACAGGGAGCACTGGTCCTGCAACCCACACATCAGACAGGAAATCTGCAGAACCTCGCGCAGCCACGTTGGACCCAAGTTTAATTTGCTCGTGACAAATTCATTCATTTCCTCATCATTTCAGTCATGCAGTCAGCAGAGGAGGAAGCGCGCTCACTTGACTTTTGGCAAAAACAAAACAAAAGAAAAGGCCAGATCAGAGATGAAGAAGGGGAATTTAATATATTTTTGTCGCTTACAAAACAGTCCGGCGCCAGGCAGTTTATTGTGCGACAACGCGCTTGCGTTCGCGATCGTAAAAATCTAGCTTTGCGCGTACATGCCCTGTGGGGATACTCGTGTGCCTCTGCGTACGAATGGCGTAGAGCAGCGTATGGCCGAACGCAGATATTTAATTTGTTTGAAAAAAATCTTTTCAGACCAGTTAAGTGAAATTGGATAATTTCCACGGCACACCTGTGCCGCGGAACAGTGGTTGAAAAACACTGGTGTAAATGACCATGTCTGTTTTGAAAAAAGAAGCACACAGACTTGGAAGATGTTTCTTTTGTGTAAGAGAAGCTTTCTGGCAGTGGTCGACTGTTTTAGGTTTTGTTGTTTCCCAGCAGACGGTGATGATCATCAAGATTTTGGATCCAGTGGGAGTTGAACTTTGGTGAGCACAGCGTCTCCAATGTCGACTGTACAAAAGCCGGGGACCCAACACACTGTGGCATATGGATTCTTATGATAAACTGATTCCGTATGGCATTGCAATGAATGGCTGTATTGACAAATTTAGTCATCACACAATGTGGATGGAGGCATATTTCATACTACTACTTTATTCTTGTATTATTTCAACTTTATTCTCTTAATAGTATGACTTTATTCTTGTAATTGTCTTTATTTTCATAATATTTTGAATTTATTCTTGTATTACTTTATTCTCGTAATATTATGACTTTATTTTTCATTACCACATTTTTGACCTTCAAGTACAGGTCAAAAATGTGTTAGGATTTTTTTGTCTCCAAACCCTATGTGTCACTTTTCACCACTTTAATTGTCTGTCTAACAGATCTCACATGTAAATGAGTCTTCGAGGGTCAATGCGACTTATCTGTTTAAATAAAGGTTGAATGAATTAATGAAAAAATTAGGATATCATCCAAATAGACGAAAACAAAAACCTGAAGAAAATCTCGAAGGACGTTGTTAACAAGTGCTTGGAAAACTGTCAGGACGTTAGTCAACCCAAAGGGCATGACCAAGTATTTGAAGTGTCCTAAAGATGTTTTAAAAGCAGTTTTCCATTCGTCCCCCTTGCGTATACGGACTAAATGATAAGCATTACGAAGGTCAAGTTTAGTGAAAATAGCCTATATGCCACGGACTTCCGTTCCAGCACTTCCGCATTCATGACCGATACGGCGCACTTCCGGTTTGCAGTCAACACGGTGTTAGCGATGGCGTTCTTCACGAGATCTCTGCAGGACTTGCCGACAGTCACTGTTAATAATGTCTACAGAATAATTCAGACCTTCTCTAAAGCGCCCACATCTAAGAAGGATAAAGGATTTAAGCTTTGTGTCCAACTACATAAATAAATATGAAGGTAAGTCGGTATTTGTTTTCAGTTCACCAAACTGCCTCATGTAGGCTAACACAGCTAACATAGTTAGCCTTGCTAATCTGTTGAGTAAACGTGTTTTGTCTGTACAATGTTTTCTTATTAACACAAATGTTAGTTTCAAACAAGGAGGCAGGAGAAGTCAGTTAGGGCTGAGTGTTTACAGTCCATGAGGAAGAGAGCCAGAAGCCCCACTGTTTGAGTCAAAGCCACCTGACAGTTCAGTTTCAAACAAGGAGGCAGGAGATTTAGAGCAGATTTAGAAACAAAAGTTATTTTAATTCAAGTTTGTGTACAAAAGTTGAGCTGAAGTCAAACCTGTTAAATCACTGTTTGTAGCAGGCCTTAATAAGAGATGTTTTCTTTCACTGCACAGGACACGGCAGGTGTTGGTGATGATGAGGGAACCCCTGGTCCAGCCTAGATGTTTGTGAGACGTGGGAAGACACCACCGCTACAGCTCAAACATGAGGGAAGCAGTGAGGAGCTGAGATTGGATCCAAATACAAACAAGTTGTTCCACTGAGCACTGTAATCTGACTGATTACATGTTTTTAAATCTCCAAAAGCAGTCGAGGAAGCTGGGAGTTAGTCAGAAGATGTAATAATAATAATATAATTTAAACAGTGTTTAAATATTGTGCCTCATTTAGCTTGACTCATACGTTTTGTACAGTAATGTAACATTATCATCAAATTTCTTTTTAATAAAATGGCTAAAACGACTCTAAGCCTGTCTTAAACCAAAATACAGTACACATTTTTTTTGGGTGATAATACATCAATGAAGACAAAAGTCAGAATGTTTTGAACATTTTATTTTCTTACAAGTAGTAAGTAGTGTGACTGTAGTGTCAGGGTAGTCCTTGAAGTCTGCAGGTAGATTTTTATGTATCTGCTCTTCAGGTAGAGCCGAGTACTGTCAATAAAAAGTTGCTGTGAAAATCCGTCTGACCGTGGACTGATGGACACCGTACGGGTCAGCAAGGTCCCGTTGCTTTGATCCAAGGTCAAGGTCATTTAAGAACAGGAAGAACTCAACGGGCTGCAGGGTATGAGTTGACGGGGTGGTGTGGTTAAATAATCAATAAATAACACTGAACAACTGGTAATAACTAATAATTAAATCTCAATGTCACTACTTGTGCAATAACCTGTCACACAACCTGTGTAATGTTGATTATGTGCATACATATATATGCACATAAAGTTTTAAATATATATATATATAAATATATACACATATATATAATAATATATTATTATATATACTGTATGTGTATATATTTATATATATATATATATATATATATATATATATATATATATTTAAAACTTTATGTGCATGTTAGCTTATATTACTAGCTTGAAATACTTGCAGTAGTTCATTCAAATTCATCCTGCTGCATTGTTATATCCGTCTCTCTTCAGGACTTTGTGAATATTATAATTACTTTTTCACTGTGCATGCTTTTAGTATACAGTAGTTTGTTCTTTGATTTTTAGCAAGTCAAATCTGCTCTTCTCATCCTGAGCACTTCATTGTACTGTTAACTCTGTGTTAACCTGTATAAGACAAATAAACACAAGTTGAACTTGATGGGGAGTTCCTCTCAGTTCTTGGTGAACACCGACCATGAATGGCAGAGCAGAGCAGTCATGGGCCAGAAACACATCAGGAGGTCAGATGATGCAAACCTGGAAAAAAAAAACAAGTGTTCATATTTACCTACAAGTAAAAAACCAAACAGAGAACTCTTTATGAGAGTTATGCTTTAAAATAAATAATTACATCTCAGGAAATTAAATGTTTAATTGGAGTGAAACAGTTCTGGTTTCATATTAAAGGAAACAGCAGAGAATATTTCAGAGGTGTAACAGCCCTGAAGTTACTAAGAGTTTACAAACATATTTACAGATTAGAAAACATATGTTAAAATCTGAATATTATTTTAAAAGTATGTAGTTACAAACTTTTATTAAATCACTCATCATGACTCCAACATTAAATCTACAAGTGCAGGGTGTGGAGTCGAGTGATAATCGTGTTTCTTACTGAGCTGCAGCTGCTGTGTTCTCCTCCTCCTCGCTGTCCTCTCTGCTTCTCTCCCAAAGCCCCGGTCATGGAAGTGGAAGGGAGAATTATTCCACTGGAACAATGCAGGTACAGCTCCTTTTTAACCACTGTTTGATGCTGGCTCTTGAATATTCTGAGGTTTAAAACGCCAGCTACAACCGAGTGTTAGCTTTAAGGCTAACTCGGTTAGCCACGAACTCTGGCATTAAAATATAAAAAACTAAGCGCTCTATTGTCCCTGCTATTCACTGGACACAACGGCACACAACAAATCTCTCTTGTTGTACCAGTAGCTCGCAGATAATTTACCTTTTGTGTCTTTTACATGGTCTAGTTCTAGAAGCTACCGCTAACAACACCAGCAGTAGATGAGAGCCGGAAGTGAAGCGTATCTGTCATATTTTAACGGAAGTACGTCACCACTACCCGTGGCATATAGCCTATTGTGGCTCCTTGGAGCTGTTCGTAAACAGAGTTGATAAGAGGAAGTGGGTACTTGTTCTTGATGGTGATCTGATTTAGACCCCATAGTCAATGCATGGACGAAGAGACTTGTCCTTTTTTAAGACGAAGAAGAACCCCGCCCCAACTGGAGACGTGGACGGACGGATAATGCCAGATTTTAGAGACTCCTCAATGTATTCTTTCATAGTGACCTTCTCTGGACCTGATAAATTATACAACCTGCTGGTAGGTAGTGGAGCCCCAGCAAGTAAATCAATCGCACAGTCATGAGGTCTGTGATGAGGTAAGGATAGTGCTCATTGTTTGCTAAAGACTGGTGCTAGAGAATGGTATATTGTGGGAATGTTGTTAAGGTCAATCTTTTCCTTCTCCAGTGAGGGAGGTGAACTGGGGAAGATGGCAGAACGGAGGCATTTTAAAGAACACTCCTCTCCCCATCTTTCAATTCTATTTTCAGTCCAGTTGATCTGTGGATTGTGAGTCTTTAACCAAGGGTATCCTAATGTGAGCTCATTGAGCTGTGACGTGGGTGAGACAAACACAAAAATTCACCCATCTCTCTGTGATTTCCCGAGACAACAAAAATAATCTTTAATTTCTTTAAATAAATAGATGAGATGTTCTGTCCGGTGATGGTGGAGACAGAGATGGATGGAGCCAGACTGGTTGTGGGAATTTGGAGTTTGTCCACCAGGTCCTTACTGATGAGGCTTTGTTCGGTACCGGAGTCGATCAATGCCTGTATAGGGAAATTGACAGAGTCTATACAAAGAATTACAGGTAAGGTAAAACTCTTTTCAGGAGATAGAGAAGTTGTACCCACCAGTATCTCCTTATCTACTGGCGGGCGTTGGCTTTTAACAGCAACCTACATGTGTTTACTGCGTGATCTTGTTTACCGCAGTACAGTACATGCATGCCTTGGCCTTACGACTGCGCTGTCGCTCTTCGGGGGTGAGTCGAGTCTTTCCAATTTGCATCAGTTCAACCTCAGAGGTAGATTCGGGAGCTGTGAGGGTGGAACTTCTGGAAAAGAGAGGCTCATGGGAGTTGAAGTCTTCCTCAAGGAGACTCTCACGAACTCTATTGTTTATGCGGATGGCTAAAGAGATTACCTCGTCCAAGTCTGAAGGAATGTTGCTGGTTATCAGCATGTCTTTTATTTGACGATTTAGAGCTTTTATGAACACATTTCGAAGTGCTTTCTCCCCCCATCCGGACTCCTCCGCTAGTATGCGGAAGTGGATAGCAAATTTGGTCACCGAATCTCTCCCTTGACATAAGGAAAACAGTTTATGTGCTGCTTCCTCCTGTTGAAGTGGGTGGTCAAACCCTTGTAGAAAGTTCTTTAAAAAGGTGGAGAAAGTCAGGTTATCAACAGAATGTTGGCGGAGGTAAGCTTGCGCCCATTGTAAAGCCTCCCCTTTTAGTGCACTCACCACATAGGTAATATGGGTAAAGTCCGAGGCGTAAGTGATTGGTGCTTGTTTAAATGCCAGCTTGTAGAATAAAACTGCCACATTTACGTGAGTTACCTTCAAATAATTCCGAAAGTCGAACGTCTGGTTCTTTAGTAAATTCTCCATTGGACTTTGTTAGAGATCCGGAGGGATGACGTTATGTTGTCATCTCCTTCTGTATGGAAAACACCATGCCCCCCAATTCCTGTAGGTTATTTTGGGTGGTTTGCTACTGAGTAAGAATCCACTGTAACGTCAAAGTGAGATTGTCAGCGTCTATTTGTGGCCCTAACTGAGCCTTAACTTCCTCAGTCTTGCCTGGGGGGTCCATTGGCTGGGACATACTATCAGGATTAGCACAAAGTCGACCCCCAAACAGCAGACCAAGCAAGTAAGGACTGAAAACAGGATAAAAAGGGCAAGTGTTCTTTATTTACAGGTGCGGATAAAATTACTAGAGCAGCTGAAAAAGAAGTGGGGATAATAGGTGAGTAAATTTCCTTTGGTAATTTCGATGATTTCGAGTCTTGAATAGTAGAACTGAATTCTTACTTTTGGTTTGCAGGAGATGGATGAGGAGGAGTAGAGAGAGGAAATCCTGGAACTGCGGATAGTTGAAGGAGCAGATCTTGTTGGAGAGAGGAGCAGGTTGACCCTGACAGGTTGGATGGTAATGATGATGGTGATGAGACACCGATATTCCACAGAAGCGAAAACCAGTAGATGGAAAAGTCTTGGAGAAGACCAGAAGAGCCAGGACGTGGAAGGTCCGGTATGAACAAGATGTACCAGCACTGAAGAGGTGTCTGGCAGCAGCTTAAATAGTGAGTCAGCAGTCCTCCTCAGAGCAGCAGCAGGTGTGATGAATTGGGTTGATTGGCTGTGAAAGGAAAGTGAACTAACATACAAACCCAGGAATCCCACAGTAATACTTCAACTTTATTCTCGTATGACTTTATTCTAGTAATATTATGACTTTTTTCTCGTAATACTATGACTTTATTCTTATAATAATACAACTTTATTCTCATAATAATCTGACTATTCTCGTATGACTTTATTCAAGTAATACTATAGCTTTATTCTCAAAATATTATGACTTTATTGTTGTACAACTTTTTTCTCGTAATACTATGACTTTAATCTCATAATATTATGACTATATTATCATAATACTATGACTTTATTCTCATAATATTATGACTTTATTCTCATAATATTATTACTTTATTATCATAATATTATGACTTTATTCTCGTAATACTTCAACTTTATTCTATTATTTATTATATTATAAGTAATTTTCATTTAGCCTTTAGTCAAAGTCAAAGTCAAAGTCAACTTTATTGTCAGAACTGCAATATGTACAGGACATACACAGGATTGAAATTGCGTTTCTCTCAGTCCCTCGGTGCAACAGTAACCATTTAAACACTAAAACACTGAAACATTTAATAAACATAAGCATAAAATAGTAAAAGTGTAACACTGTCCTGAGTTTTTGCATAGTAGTATAAAAGTATGAAAATTTACACCAACACTAAAACACTAAACATTTAATGAACATAAGCATAAAATGAAATAATAAAAGTGTAATACTGTCCTGAGTTTTTGCATAGTAGTATAAAAAGTATATCTATAAAATAAACTGAAGGTTCTAGCATTGACATTTGCAAAGAGTGGCAAAGCAGCATATGAGTTAATGTACACAGTATATGTATGAGGTAGTAGTTGATGTTGGTATAGAGGCAAAGTGGCATATGCAGTAAGGCACATTGGGCATCCTTAAATAAGGCTGGTCAGAGAATACTGTATATGTATCAGCAGTAGTGTAGATATAAAGTTTACATGTGCTTTGTGGACTTGGAAAAGGCATTCGACCGCGTCCCTCGGGGGGTTCTGTGGGGGGTACTCCGGGAGTATGGGGTACCAAGCCCATTGATATGGGCTGTTAGGTCCCTGTATGACCGGTGTCAGAGCTTGGTCCGCATTGCCGGCAGTAAGTCAGGCTCGTTTCCAGTGAGAGTTGGACTCTGCCAAGGTTGCCCTTTGTCACCGATTCTGTTCATAACTTTTATGGACAGAATTTCTAGGCGCAGCCAAGGTGTTGAGAGGATCCGTTTTGGTGGCCTTAGAATCGCTTCTCTGTTTTTTGCAGATGATGTGGTCCTATTGGCTTCATCAGATCGTGATCTACAGCTTTCGCTGGAGCGGTTTGCAGCCGAGTGTGATGCGGCCGGGATGAGGATCAGTTCCTCCAAATCCGAGGCCATGGTCTTGAGCCGGAAAAGGGTAGCATGCCCTCTCCGGGTCGGGGAGGAGGTCCTGCCCCAAGTGGAGGAGTTTAAGTATCTCGGGGTCTTGTTCACGAATGAGGGAAAACTGGAGCGTGAGATCGATAGGCGGATAGGTGCAGCATCCGCAGTGAAGCGGGCGCTGTACCGGTCTGTCGTGGTGAAGAGAGAGCTGAGTCGAAAGGCAAAGCTCTCAATTTACCGATCGATCTACGTTCCCACCCTCATCTATGGTCATGAGCTTTGGGTTGTGACCGAAAGAACGAGATCTCGGATACAAGCGGCTGAAATGAGTTTTCTCCGCAGGGTGTCTGGACTCTCCCTTAGAGATAGGGTGAGAAGCTCAGTCATCCGGGAGGGACTCGGAGTAGAGCCGCTGCTTCTCCACATCGAGAGGAGCCAGTTGAGGTGGCTCGGGCATCTGGTTAGGATGCCTCCTGGACGCCTCCCTGGTGAGGTGTTCCGGGCATGTCCCACCGGGAGGAGACCCAGAGGAAGACCCAGGACACGCTGGAGGGACTATGTTTCTCGGCTGGCCTGGGAACGCCTTGGGATTCCCCCAGAGGAGCTGCTTCAAGTGGCTGGGGAGAGGGAAGTCTGGGCCTCCCTACTTAGGCTGCTACCCCCGCGACCCGACCCCGGATAAGCGGACGAAAATGGATGGATGGATGGATATTTAGACATTTTAATCCCATTGAGCCATAACAACTTTATTCTCTAATATTTTGACTTTATTGTCGTATGAATTTATTATCATACTACTATGACTATTCTCATAATTTCATGTCTTTTTTCTCGTAATGTAATTTTTACTTTTTGTATTAAGTGGCCCTAATCGTCGTATTATTGAGTCCGACGTGTGTGTGTGTGGTGGTGATGGTGGGGGTGTAATTTCTGTAACTAACAGGACTCACTTCACATAATTAAAAGTTAAAGTTACTGTAACTCTAAACAAGTATGAGAAAGTAGGATGTCAAATGGTTCAGTGTATTATATTTTTGAATCTCATTAAATCAGTCAGCAGCTAAATGAGACGTTCAAACAAGATACATTTTTCAGCTTACATGGGCAATACTGTACTCAGAACTCCTTTGTTTTCATGTCATGGCACTTTGAATGTTTGAGCACTTGGGTCCCTGTATGCATAATAGCTTGCAGAAAGAGCAACCTCCTGTTTTCTTCTAACATTTAAACCACATTCTTCTGGTCAGGTGAGTTGCACAAAGTGAAGGGAAAAAAGTCTTCCCTGCTCAGATTGATCTGAGATAAAGTAATCTAAATAGTGATCAAAGGGCTTCAATGAAGTTGTTTTTATGATTAATATTGACTTTGTCATAAACTAAGATTATACTAGGATTATTTGTAAGTAAAACGTAAGAGATAAAGGCAACTTGACAAATTGTTATTTTATATATTTTGTCTGAAGCCTGTATTGCATTTTTTTGTTCTAGTTGTTTTAAATTGTAGACTACAACACACAAATACAAGGGTATCAAGATGTTGTTGTTTTTTATTCTTGAATCTGGTTTGGGCCTCTTGAAACATCATTTTTGTGTGGACGCAAGGGTGAAATAAAAAACAAAACAAGTATTCCCATGTAGACGGGTCTTTTTCCTTTATTAGTTGAGATATTTATTTAAAAAAAGCTAATTCTTTGTGCTTTCAAATTATTTTTCCCTCAACTACTTTTAAATTGATAAAATTAGACTCCTTTCTTTTTTTTCTTACAAGCCAGAATAAAAGTAGGAAGTTTGCATTTATTTCATCTTTAAAACTCCAACCTAAAAGTTTGAGTTTGTTTGATTGTGATGGTCTGCTGAGAAGAAAAAAATGACATTGCAAGATTTAACAAGCTTTTACCACCCAACATGGTGGACATCACACCAACAAATCCCTTTCTTTTCCCTAAGTGATGTAAGGAAATGGCTGCCAACCCAAGTGGCGTTTCCCCACTGAGTCCTCATCTCCGACTGTCCACTGATTCGCCTCTCCCTCTGAGAAGACTGACCTCCTCAACCACCTGTGGACGACCCCCCTATGCACAGTCAAATATGCTCACAGGAAGGAACCAGAGAGGAGAAAATCATCTTGTTAAGACTCTGCAAAGACCTGCTACCGGCGCTCGGACCGGCTTCCATTTTCTAAGGCCGGGGGATGCGAAATACCCCAAGTCTTGGAAAATGACTTCAATTAACCATACTGTTAATCACTATCGCTCAGAACAAAACTCAAGCTGAGAAATCCCTTGATGGAAATTGTTATAATTGCCCTAACAACAGGGTTGAATATTTCTTCCTGCTTAATTACATGTGACTTAATATTTAAATATACCATTTGTGGGGTTTAAAGCATCTTAATCTCTGCCATTAATTTTAAATATCTAACATTTGGAGCGGCAGGGGTGCAGACAAATACCTTTTACTGTGTGACTGGTTACATGTGGCAGGTAACGTTCACAGAATGTCAGGTATGTATTATGCACGAGGCACTGCTGACAGGGTGCACATACCATGACAAGAACAGGTAATTGTGCTTTGCTCTTTAGGTAAGTGGGTCTGATGTGCGTAACGGATTGACCCAAAGCTCTCACATAAACAATGGTGCTTTTAGAGCTGATGCAGATTTAATTTTCAATATCATCACAATGAAAAGGTCATGGATGAATTCAAACTTTAAAGATCTGTCCTTTGTGCAAAACTTTGTTGTACCTAGAAAGTTAATTTGTTGTACCTATTTTATAGATTTAGTGCCACAATGATTAGCTAAGTCGGTAAGTTTGCCAACAGTTTCAGAATCATCTGATGGAGGCTGATTCTGTTTCAAGCCTTTTAAGCTTTGGAGTTTCATGTAATCATAGATTTTATTGAAGGTTGTATGATGTGTGAACACAATGCCACTTTGTGTTTGATCAATTATTGCAAAGATGTGGATGATTGAGCATGAATTTTGTTGATGTGTGTGCTTTGTGTTGGTATTGATTTTTTTTTAAAGTGAGAAGTGTTGATAACAAGATTCTCTGAAAGTAACTGTGTAATATGTGATTAGTATATCTAACGGCCAGATTTACTGACCCGTGCTGTACACTAAACTGTAAGAATGAGCAGGTGTTTACCTGTCAGCCTTAGCATCTATTATATCACGAGTTCTCTTCTTTTTCATGGATTTAAACAATACATTCTGTGACCAGCTGATTGGATATGAGTAACAATGAAGTGTTAATTATAGTCGGAATACTAGGAGTACTGCCATTTATTAACAGAATCATAAATTACATCACACATTTACAACTGATTCATCGATCAAATTCCCATAATTTACTTGTCAGCAGATTTAAAATTAGGGACAACAGAAAAAGTAAATAAGATGGCATATTACTTTAATCTGAAGGTTATTTAGCTTAAAGTTCTGGCTTAGAGATAAAGAAAAAGTTTAGGAGAGAAGGAGGAAAAATAGAAGTTATCTAAGGAGTGGGTTAACCAGATAGCAGCACATCCTCCGGTTGGCCTCAGCTGGACTCTGGTGCACGTTTAGTAAACAATCAGCACTCATTACCTTTGGAAGATCGTCCTTCTGGTAAGAGAGGGTTTCCAGACATAGACAAAAACGGTTTGTTTGTCCAGTAAATGTCCAACACCCCGGTCGCCGGCGTGTTTACACGTTCTGTGTACCAGCGTCCGCGTCAAACCAAGCCAGAGTGATGGCACATATTTCCGGTTGGAGATTCACTCAAAGTTTGGTGCTGTAACGCTCGAAGAGGACTAATAACCAGCATGTTGTAAGCCCTTACTGAAGAACGAAGGTCTTTAGCGCTTGACCAAACGTCCGACAGTTAAAAGAGAAAGTCATAACTTCCCAAACTTCCTCTAGCACTAAAAGATCCAGGAAGCTTGGAACTTTTAAAAGGATCTGACGTCAGAGTTTTCCTCTATGTTCATTGGTTCATTCGACCAGTGGGAGGAAATTAGAGTCATGTCAAAGAGTGCACTTGACATTAGCAGGATTCAAGGTGAAAGTCAGAAGCAGAAATAATTGTTTAGAGAAAGGCAGGGAGTTGTGGAGCCAGCTTTATGAAAACAACTGATTACTGTTTTCTAATTTCTAAACAAAACTGAGAAATTCAGCTTGACACATACTTTGAACTTTGCCATAGTTCTTTGACTAAGACATATTGAAAAAATATACCAGCATAGTAATGATCATTCACATATTAAGAAATACACCAGCATATTAAGAGTGACTACTCATGCAAATAACAAATGATCATAAAATGACAAAAGTTATTCTGTTGATTATTTCTGAATTAGAACAAATTAAAAGAACAAGAGTCTCTTGTGATAAAATCAGTGTTCTGTGTTTTACTGAGAGATTCAGTGAAAAGCGTTTTAATACAGTTTCCAGAGAGACGAAGGTGTATCATTACAACTGCAATGTTAACTAGAGACATTTGATTTGCTGTGAAAATGAAGTGTGAATGCATATTTCAGAAAAACTTGCTGAAAAACAGTTGTAATGTTGCTAAAATGGAGGAACAAGCCTAACTTAGCAGAAGAAAGCATAAATAACACATATTTGCTGAACTTGGTTTGAAAAGCAGAAATGAGCACAAAAACAAATAAATTAACAAGGAAAAAAAAGAAACAAGGAACAAAAAAATCCTGCAATAAGCAAAAAAAATTGCTAAAAAGTAGCTACAAAGGGAGAAAGAAGCTTAAACTACCAGAAGGAAGGAGCTGAAAAGAGCAACAACAACAAAAAAATAATAAAAA
>JBBPBX010003292.1:49111-83538 GCA_038048925.1 Garcialebias charrua | reverse complement strand
CTCTCTTCTTTGACTCCATCTGCATGGAAGTCTATTTCATGATAAGACTCCACAGATGGGACCCTGTAGCAGCTTTCCCTCAGCTCGCAGGCCTCCACAGTCTGGATCAGATCCACTTTGTTCTGGGTTTCCAGCAGCGCTGAGTCAAACTTCACAGGAACACACGAGAATCTTTCTGATGGTGATGAAAAAATGATATGAAAAAAGTTTAGAGGACAGAACTGCAGCTCAGGTATGAAATAAGATTAAAAACATCCAATCAGCTTTGGAAACTTAATAAAAGGATTCAGTTGTTACAATTTGTATCAGTGGGAGGTGATGTGAGCATGAAACTGTCAAGAGTCAAATACTCATCTGAAGAATATCATAAATACAGTACAAATATATTCTGTGAAATTTTCATTCATGAATATGATGTTTTTTGACAGGCAATACATACAAAACTTCAGTATGAACTAAGGATATTCAGTTTTGGGGGGGATTTAAGTAGTTGTAAAACTTTGCATGCAGATTTATCTAAACATGTATGTTAACATGCATGTCTTTCTTCTACTTCAGGGTTCTCCACAGCAAGTCATCCTCCTCCATCTCACTCTGTCCTCTGCATCTCTGTCCTCACTCCAACAACCTTCATGTCCTCTCTAACTGCATCCATATATCTTCCTCTAACATTCTTCTACCAATATACCCACTGTCCCTCCTCTGGACATGTCCAAACCATCTCAGTCTGGCCTCCCTAACTTTATCTCCCAGTTGTTCAACATGTGCTGTACCTCTGATGATCTCATTCCTGATCTTATCCATCCTTGTCACTCCTAAGGAGAACCTCAGCATCTTCATTTCTGCTACTTCCAGTTCTTTCTCCTGTCTTTTTGTCAATGCCACTGTCTCCAGACCATACAACATAGCTGGTCTCACCACTGTCTTGTAAACTTTTCCTTTGACCTTTGCTGACACCTTTTTGTCACAAATCACTCCTGAAACTTTTCTCCATCCGCTCCATCCTGCCTGGACTCTCTTTTTCACCTCTTTACCACATTCCCCATTTTCCTGGACAGTGGACCCCAAGTACTTGAAGTCCTGCACCTTTGTGACCTCTGCTCCTTGTAGCCTCACTGTTCCACTGGCCTCCCTCTCATTCACACACATGTACTCTGTCTTACTACGGCTGACTTTCATTCCTCTTCTTTCAAGTGCATACCTCCACCTCTCCAAGTTCTCTTCCACCTGTTCCCTGTTCTCACCACAGATCACAATGTCATCTGCAAACATCATAGTCCATGGGGATTCCTGCCTGACCTCATCTGTTAGTCGGTCCATCACCAGAGCAAACAAGAAGGGGCTCAGAGCTGATCCTTGATGCACTCCCACCTTGAAGCTATCTGTCACTCCTACAGCACATCTCACCACTGTCCTGCTGTCCTCATACATACCATACCATACCATACCATTTTATTTATAAAGCACTTTAAACAGGAACAAGTCCACACCAAAGTGCTGGACAAACAAACACGCAACAGGCAACACAGACAATGAAGTACAACACGAAAAACATAAAAACATTGCAGATCATAAATAAAACGATCCAATACAAATCATCATATATAACATATAGTTTACATGCCAGATTTACATAACCAAACAATATTTATATATTATAAAAAGTTAAACCTATGCATCACTAATTGAAACCTTAACCAGGTCTCACTTGTAAATGAGTTTTCGAGGCTCAATGTGATTTATCTGTATAAATAAAGGTTGAATAAACTAATAAAATCAGTTGTCAATCATTTTAATATTTATTTTATAATTATGCATTTGAACATGCATTCTGCAGCAGCCTCCACACGAGGGGAGTCAAACTGTTACGAAAGTGGACCAAAGTTAAAAAGTTGGTCCGAGCCAAAGGCCAGATTCAGTCGATGCATTAAGTGACGTCATGAACTGACATGTTTCACTGCAGGAGTTTGATAAGTCTCATTTGATTTTTTCTCTTAATCTTTACACATTAAAGCTAGGGTCTGCGATATTTGAACACTCTGGGACTCTCTGGGACTTAGAAATATTTTCAGCGCAGAAAAGCATTCTGCTCCCTCCCCTCAGAGCCATATATGGCACAGTCCGTGCTTCTGGTGAACTTGGGATCTGCTCCGCCCCCTGCTTCTGTCTGCTCAGAGCCGCTGCGATATTCTGTGTTTATGGTAATAAAACCTTCTAATAAAATAAAATAAAACCATGGAGCGCTAGTCCTACAACACAAAATCCAGCAGAAATCATCAGAGGTTCACGAAGCAACGTTTGGACATGATTTAATTCGCTCGTGACTTCCTCATGTCTCAGCGCTGGTCTGGAATGTCTGGAATGCTCCACCTCCTCCTGTCTCTGCGCTGCAATATTCTGTGTTTATATGATAATATAACTGTTTAAAAATTTAATAAAACCACGAATCACTCATCCTACAACACAAAATCCAGCAGAAATCATCAGAGGTTCACGAAGCAACGTTGGACATGTTTTAATTCGCTCGTGACTCGTGACAAATCCATTTCCTCATTCCTGTCAGTGCAGGATGAAGCGATCACTTGGCTTTTGGCAAAAAAACTAAATAAAAGTCCAGCTCTGGGATAAAGAAGGGATATTTAATACATTTTGTGTCACATAAAAAACAGTCCTGCATCGCTTTGCAATCCTTTGAATGAGAACGAGCTGCGGCTGGGACAGGTGGGGGCGTGGGTTGGGGCGTGACAAACAACTCTGTTTTTATTGGCTGTCAGTGTCCTGGTCACTCTTGTGTTTTCAGTGTTTTTATAAATGCTGATAGAGAAGCAAGGGGACAATAGATTTTTTCAGAGATTACTTTGTCTAACATCAGAAACGCAATTTCGGTCCTGTGTATGGCCTGTACAGTACATATTGCAGATCTGACAATAAAGTTGACTTTGACTTTGTCAGTAGATAGTGACTGAGTGAAGAAATATGTTAAAAATATATTGTTTGAAAAGTTAGACTACATTACAATCTTACATACCCTAGCTTTAAAATGAAGAAATAACTGCAAAAATAAATCAGCAATGACTGATAGGATGGATCGTGACAATAAAAACTGAAGATGATCAATTTATTGTTAAACGACCACAATATAGACAAAAAATACAATAAATAAAAAACAACTTATTTTTTTCATTGAATAAAAATGCAGGTAGACTACATCTCCCACAAAGCCCGGCCCTCCAACGCATGCGCGGACCCTCACCTGGGAACTCTGTGGACCAGGAGCATGCTCCCACGTCCAGCGCCGTCTCGAACTGCGTGTCAGGGTAATAAGTCTTCAGGGAGGGGACTCGGAGGCACTGAGCCAGCTTCACCTCGCAGTGACACTCCTGGATGACCTCCACCTCCCGGGGTCCCTCCACCAGCAGCACCCGGTGCACGCGCACCCCGACCGGCCCGCACACCTGGTTCGTCCCGCACGACGGGAGCTGCGAGTTCAAACCCCACAAGGTCTCTGACGGAGCGGGTCTGTGGGGCCTCGCCTGTTAAACATGTCAAGTTACATCAAAGTTCATTTTTCTGTCGTTAATGACGCAAATCAGGTCACGTGACGACAGATGGCGGCACCGCGGCGCCCTCTAGTGGCAGAACTGAAAACTACCGCAGCTTTTGAGTCTCACCTTTCTGCTCCTGAGGAACTCCAGCATGGAGGAATACTCCAGATGTTCCTGCTGTCCTGCTTCATGTGAAGGTCTTTTTGTTGGCCCACAGTGTGACCTGCACATTCCCACATCCACACTCACAGAGCGACCAGAAGAATCTGAGCAGAGACACGGAAACCTTTTTATTTCAACAACACAAAGGAAATGTGCATTTTATTATTATTATTTATTATAAAACTCAGGAGGGCGAAGGGCTTTACTGGAGAAGCTGAAACTGGGCTGTTAAAAGCTAAAAGAAGCAGAACACCAACTAAGAGCTAAAAACAGCAAAAGCCTTGTTTGATTTGATTTGATGTTCATTCATTTTAAAAGAACTACAAGACATTTTCATCAGATACAAGAATACAAGTAGGATAAAATGAAGGGAGCAGAAAGAAGATGAAATCTTATTATATCTGCCCCTTATTTCACAGTTTGTTCAACCAATGATAACCTTCAAACTACATCACAAAATGAATAATTCTACTTAATTTTACTAACTGTAATACACAAACTACATCACAAAATGAATAATTCTACTTAATTTATCTAACTGTAATACACAAACTACATCACAAAATGAATAATTCTACTTAATTTTTCTAACTGTAATACACAAACTACATCATTCTAACTGTAATACACAAACTACATCACAAAATGAATAATTCTACTTAATTTTTCTAACTGTAATACACAAACTACATCACAAAATGAATAATTCTACTTAATTTTTCTAACTGTAATACACAAACTACATCACAAAATGAATAATTCTATTAAAATGTTCTAACTGTAATACACAAACTACATCACAAAATGAATAATTCTACTTAATTTTTCTAACTGTAATACACAAACTACATCACAAAATGAATAACTCTACTTAATTGTTCTAGCTTGAATACACAAACACTAAGCTGCATTATCAGTCAACATAAGTGTAATACACAAACACACTAAGCTACATCATATATAGTTTTTGAGCAAGTCCTTTTTGACCTTTTTCTTAAATGTATACATTGATTTTGCATTTTTAACATCACTCTCCAGTGCATTCCACAATCGAACTCCCTGAATTGAGGTAGACGTCCCTTTAGCCTTTTTAAAGTCTAAATGTGCAACGAGCTAGTTAAATTCAATTCAGTTTATTTATATAGCGCCAAGTCACAACAGAAGTAATCTCGGAGCACTGAACAGAAACATTAATTTACATAAAAAGTAAGTTAACTATTTATCTGAGGAGCAGACTGATTTGAGTTAATATCATTAGTTATACGCTAAAATATGAAAACATTTGCAAAAAGAAGCCTTAAGGTATCTCAAAATTGTAAAAGTTGAAATTTAGGAAGAGCTAAATGTGGGGAAAGGCTAGCTAAAATCAAACTATATTAAAAGGCTAAAAAGCTATTGTAAAAAGCTACAGCTGGGAACAGTCTAGCTAAAATAAATATAGTAAAAAAGAAAGTCAGTATTATAAGGATTAACGTAGCAAAAATGATTGCTAAAATTTAACAGTAAAAGGCCTAAAGTAGCCAAAGTTTAGCTACATTTAAATGTAGTGAAAGGATAGAAAGGTAGTCAAAAACTAAATGTAGCAAAAAAGTAGCTAAAATGTAAATATGGTAAAAATTAAAAAAAGCTACTGGTAAAAGGCTCAGGGCTTAAGCTAACTGGCTAAAATCACAAACATAGCTAAAATTGCAAAAGGGTAATTAAAAATGATCAAACAGTTAAAAAAACATTTAAAAAATACTAACTAAAATTGGCAGAATGTTATACTTTGTAGAAAATAGGCAAACAGTGTATACACTAAAGCAGATAAAAACAAATAATGCTTTTGAAGGCATAAAGATATCTTAAATGTATTTGTAATGTATTTTTAAGTGGACATATATTAAAAACAACATGCTTTGAAAAGTATAAAAGTTACTAAAACTAAAGGCCAAACAATAATAATAATAATGAATTCAATTTATAACGCACTTTTCATTAATGAAAATCTCAAAGTGCTATACAATACATTTCCTAAATGAGTGAAATGTTTTTGATACTGTATAATTATGGCTTAAATACAAAATATGCAGAAGTAGACTGCAAAAACATACAAATGTTCAGTCAGCAGTCATAAAACAATTAGTTTCTCTTTATTTAGATTCTCTTATGAAAGTTACACTTGTTTAGTTTTCTGTTCTTTTAAAGACAGCGACAATGGCACAAAAACAAACTTCACTTGTTCCAGTTTTCCTGAAATAAACACGTTTCTTACCTTGTCCAATGTGCACAAAGTGACTCTGTCTCTTGCAGCACAGTCGTGCGAGCAGGTTCTTCTGATCAACGTTTCTGCTGAACACTCCACTCACTAGAAAACACAAACATGAACCAGTTGTTCCATCAGAAACTTTCAGCTGATGTCGGTGATAATCATTAACGGGCAACACATTTCTGCAAAACCTCCCAATCACAATGTACAACAAATAATTTTAATGCCTCTGGTCAATTTTTATCTTAAATTGCAATTAAAAAAATTAATAGAAAGGAAATCAACTCCAATTTAAAGTTAATATGAGAGCACACATGTTGCCACATTTACCAGTTAACAGTTTGTAAACTGGTGCGCGTCAACAGGATAAACTGTACTTACAGGTAAGCTGGAGTCCGTAGAGGAAGAGGAGGAGATGTTGGAGGAGATCCATGATTTCACCTGAATCTGCTCCTCAGCTGAACCTCAGAGCTTCTGCAGCCTCAGATATTTATACAGGATCAAGTTCCTGACCCAGATGTGGCCCACGTTTAAAGAACAACTGGGAGCTGATCACATTTCCATGTTGAAAGTCTGACAGGGCTGGGGGTCCACTTCAAAGGGAATCTCTGCGTCTCTCTTCTTGTCGCAAAGGGGCCCCGTGGCTCCGACGAGCTGACTGGGCCTGAGCTCGCACCAAAAAGAGTTTTTAAAGGTCCTGAACCACTCGCTCAAAGGTATTAATCATCTTTTATCTCCGACGGGATGGTGTTTAGCACCCCAGAGTTAAAAGAAAACGAGCCTGAACATATAAAGATCAGCAGGGGGGCCTCCTGATCATCACCCCACATCTGAAACCTCCGTCACCTCCATGTTTGTTCACCACGACAGCAAATGGCCGGACGCCCTCAGATCTTTCAATCCTCTGCTCCTTTTTCTCCTCAGAGTTTGAAGAACTTGAGTTAAATGGTGGAGATTTGAGGGGGTTTCAGTCAGATTTCACAAGTTTTCAGCTTTTGAAGGTAAACAGGAAGTAAACCATGAGGCAGTTTATCCAGCAGGCCCGTTCTGTCACGTCAGCTCTGACCTGAAAATATCTTGTTCCTCAATTTTTTTTTTCAAACAAAATTGTCTTAAAAAACTCTGTTTTAGCAGAACGACTTGTCGCAGCACTGTCTTCCAGATGAATCATTCATGCTGTAACAAGAAAGGACTTGTAGAAGGATTGTAACTCCAGATTTATCATTAACAAGGTGACCTTCTTCCACATGTTGATGTGATCCCCTCAGTTTCAGCTAGTCTCAACAGATGATCGTCCACACAGCAGTCAGACACATTGATTGATCGAGGTGATGCTCCTGCAGCAGGTTTTATTTGTCTTTTTTTGTTGTTGGGGTTAATACATTTTGCACCAAAACATCTTGGGAACACAGAACCCATCTCCTTCCTGTGTAGTAGGATGACACGGTGTTAAAACAAGTATGGTTTGAACAGGTGAACGTGGCACCTTCAGGTATCTGGAAATTGTTTTTGAGTTGTGGAGGTCAACATTCCTGGTACTGTAGATTCGTTTTTTTTTTTTAGACTTTCCCATGCTGTCACACAAAGAACCAGTTTGTTTGAGCTGTGCATTGAAATGCATCCACTAGTGTGCCTCTAATGAACTGAAATGTCAATAATATATTAAAGTAATTTTTATTGTCAATTAAACAAAAGCTTCCAAAGTCAGAAAGTCATATTTTGGCCTTTCCCAAACTGTTTAAAAGGCATAGTTTTCTTAGTGTAAATTTATGATTTTGAAGAAAATAATGCAAAAAAATCTCTAAAAAGTTCGATTTAATCAACACCCTCGTTAAAAATCTGTTTTCCGCTCTTCTGGAGCTTTCTGACATTACTGAAGTGTTTGCCTGATCAATCAACCTGCTGCAGTTTATGATAAATGTTCAAAATTTTCAAACAGAATTCAACTTTCAGTAAAAGAAACCTGCAGAACTGTTGGATCTTGTGGTAAAGTTTTACTCACAGTTTTACTATTTTATGCTTATGTCTATTATTATATGTTTCAGTGTTTCAATGTTTAAATAGTTACTGTTGCACCGAGGGACTGAGAGAAACGAAATTTCAATTATGTGTATGTCCTGTACATATTGCAGTTCTGACAATAAAGTTGACTTTGACTTTTGACTTTGACTTTGTAAAGATATTTTCTCATTTGCTGCTTTTCAAAAGGTACATTTTTTAAAATTTAATTTTTACGTTCTAAAGATGGCGCCCATTTTCAGGGAGACTGCTCTTTTTTTCCTCATGAGAGTTGTCAACTTGTATTATTTTTTAATAAACTAGTAGCTGTTTTAGCTTCATGACAAGTTAACAATGTTCAATGTTGAAGTTTATTTATTAATATGACTACATTTAGGCTTTTTTAAATACCGTAATCACAAAATAAGACTATGGTGTTTCCAAAGGGCCACACTTGTTTTTAAACAGCATCTGCCTCCTCTTCAGCGATCCGCTCCTCATACTTTGTCACAGCACGTGTTGAGGTCTGGGTCAGAACGAGTCACCTGCGACATGAGCAAGCAGCTTATACACGATGACTGCCGCGGACAATCCCCGTGTCCAGACTGTAACAGGTTTGTATGGATCAGCACAACACCAGACTCAGAAAATAATAACAATACTGTAATGAATTTAATTTATAACGCACTTTTCATTAATGAAAATCTCAGTGCTACAAAAAAGTATATATTAAAAAAAGTTTATTGCTCAGATGGCGGCGTCTGGTGGGTCAGGGCCTCAGTTCTGGTCCAATCTTCTGTGGCAGGAGCAGGGCTGAGGTAGAGATCGTTGGAGGGCTGAGCAGGAAACACAATCCAGGGAGGTTGCAGGTGTCGAGAGCCAGACGAGTTTGAGCAGGCAAAAACATGCAAAAAGGATAATCCGTAGACGTGGTCAGAGAGAGGAGCAAGGTCAAACCGTGTAAGCTGCAGGCGTGGTATCCAGACAAGGGCAAAGACAAGGCGAGGAGTCAAGAACAAAGCTGTGGTCATGAACAAGGAAACTTGGGACGAGAAATGCTGGAGAATTTACTGGCTGTGAGGCTTTCAATAATCTGGCACTGGATGACTGAAGAGCTGTGGCTTGAATAGAGCTGTGAGCAGGTGGAGGGCATGAAGAGTAATTGCAGCAGGTAGCAAGGAGGCGTGGCCAGGATAACAAGGAAGCAGGTTTGAGCAGCAGAAGGGTGACAGGCAACATAAACAAAGGCAAGATGAACAGAACTATGGCAAACAGGAGCAGAAACATGACTCAGACGCCGTAAAGCAGAGGTTGACCAGACGTCGGTGCGTTCCTGTCTGGTGTCGTCTCGTGGTCAGTGTCTGGGTCACCCAAATACAAACAGAGCAGCTCTCATTCACATCCTCACTTCTTTTAGCTTGTGTCTGATCTACACGCTGAGGGTATAATAATGCTTTTTTTCTTTTCAATTAAGTCTTTATTTTGTGAATTAGACTTAACGTGAAATTAAACTTGACAACAGGTTGATTATATAAATTGAACATGTAACCAATTAGACATTTCAGACACTGGAAATTTTTTTTCATTCAACTATATTTGCAGATTTGGTGATGACCTTGCCCCGTCTCAATGAACAATAATCTCATCAATGTTCAAGGACTTACTGTAGATCATGTGGTGTGTTCATATTTAAGTGTTATAGAAGCCTCTAAAGCCGGTCCATTGTCTGTCTGCATGCGAGGAGGCCATCGCTGAGGGATTACACTGGATTACACCTCGCTGCATATAGGAGGAGAGCTGGAGGAAAGGAGCATCTGCACTGAAGCCTGGACANGCAGCGTGCCAACATGACACGCACGGTGGTCGACATGAGTGGCGCGGCCGCGCGCGGGGGGGCGCGTGGCGTGGCGCGTGGAGTGGCGCACGGTGGTCGACATGAGTGGCGCGGGGGGGGGGGTTGAAGCCGCTTCTTTTAATTTAACAAATTTGTGTCGTTGCATTTAATTCTTTTTAAACTCAGAATATCTTCTGAGTAACAAAATATGAAGTTATTAGTGAAGGAAGATCCGTCTGGATAACAGCGGACCGACTCCTCCTAAATTATACGACAGGTCCGGACCACTCGTAAATTTTGTTCGTATCTGAAGAAAATCGTAGGATACGAAAACATTGTTGGATGCCACAAATGATCCTAAAACACTCGTACGCACAGTTTAAGAACAAATCTGTGCGTACGAACGGTTCGTGCATGAGGGCCAATGTTCTGGAAAAAGGGCGGCCGTGGCGTAGTGGTAATGGCAGTCGTCCCCCGATCGGAAGGTTGGAGGTTCGAATCCCGGTTCCCCACACCATGTGTTGTTGTGTCCCTGGGCAAGACACTTAACCCCAAGTTGCTCCCGGTAGGACTGGAAAGGCACCTTACATGGCAGTCTGCCGCTACCGGTGTATGAATGCGTGTATGAATGGGTGGATGGTTGGTATTGTAAAGCGCTTTGGGGCTCCTCACAGGGGGCTAGAAAGCCCTATATAAATAAGCTCCATTTTACAATTTTTTTTACCATGTTATGAGGAATCCATGCAGCCTGAAGACCTCCCTGGCCATAATCTGACTGAGTTCCTTAGCTGAAGGGAGTTTAGGCAGAGGGACAAGGTGGACCATCTTGGAAAAGCGGTCCACAACGGTGAGGCTGACAGAACGACCAGTGGAGAGAGGGAGACCAGTAACAAAGTCCCTCCCAAGATGAGACCAGGGACGTGAGGGCACAGGAAGAGGTTGGAGCAGACCCGCTGGAGGACGACGTGAAGGTTTGGCTTGGTTACATTTATTGCAGGAAAAAACAAAGTCCTTAACATTAGATGCGAAGTTCTTCCACCAGAACTGGGACCTGACTACAGTCAGTGTCTTGTTAAGACCAGGATGACAAAAAATGTGAGAACTATGACACATTTCGAGCATTTCCTTTATTTTATCTCGGGGAACGAAGATTCAACCCTTGGGACCGCCAGGAGGTGGACCGTGATTCAGTTGGGCCTGACGTAGCTCTGACTCAAGTCGCGTAATGGCGAGCCTTACCTTCTCAGGAAGGATAAAGTTCCTCTCCATTGGAGAGTGACTGGGCTCATCTTCCTCGAGCCAAGACAGGGCGTTGGGCTTCAGATTCTTGATTCCAGGTCTGTAGGAGAGAGTAAAGTCAAAGCGTGAAAAGAATAGTGCCCACCTGGCCTGCCTGGGATTAAGGCGCTTAGCAGTCTTAAGATACTCCAGGTTCTTGTGATCCATCCAAACAGTGAAAGGTTCTTTGGCCCCCTCGAGCCAGTGTCTCCACTCTTCCAGGGCCAGCTTCACAGCAAGTAGCTCACGTTCCCCTACATCATAATTCCGTTCAGCAGCAGAGACTTTTAGAAAAGAAGGCGCATGGGTGCACCTTACTATCACTTCAGCGCTGGCTGAGAATGGCTCTGACACCAGTGCTGGAGGCATCTACCTCCACAATAAAGGGTTTGCTGGGGTCCAGTGAATGTAGGATGGGGGCTGTGGATAACAAAAGTTTTAATTGCTTGAACGCTTGATCAGCAGAGTCATTCCAAGTGAACCCGGTCTTAACAGAAGTCAAGGTGTGAAAAGGGCTGGCAATAGTACTGTAATTCTTAATGAATCTTCTATAAAAGTTTGCAAACCCAAGGAACCTCTGCAGCTGTTTACGGTCGGGTGGGTCGGCCAATCCAGGACTGCCGAAACCTTGCTGGCATCCATGGCCACCCGGTCGGTGGCGATAACAAATCCCAGGAATGAAGTAGATTTCTGGTGAAATTCACACTTCTCTGCTTTAATAAAGATATTATTTTGCAGCAATCTTAGCAACCTAGGTCTGACATGTTTTCTGTTGTTACTAATATCTTTAGAAAAGATGAGAATATTGTCAAGATAGACAAAGACGAACTGGTTGATCATGACTCTCAAAACGTCTTTAACCAGAGACTGGAAAACAGTAGGGGCGTTGGTCAGACCAAAAGGCATAACAAGGTACTCGTAATGACCATCAGGGGTGTTAAATACCGTCTTCCATTCATCCCCTTCCCGAATGCGAACTAAATGGTAGGCATTTCTGAGGTCTAGCTTAGTGAAAACAGTGGCTCCTTGAATAAGGTCAAACACTGATGACATAAGTGGAAGAGGGTATTTGTTCTTAACAGTGATTTTGTTCAACTCTCGATAATCAATGCAAGGTCTCAGGGTACCGTCCTTCTTGCTGACAAAGAAAAAACCAGCTCCAGCAGGTGAGTTAGAAGGGCGAATGATACCAGCCTGTAAAGACTCTTTAATATATTTTTGCATAGTCTTAAGCTCAGGATTAGACAAATAATACAACCTTCCCCTTGGGGGGCTTGTACCAGGCAAAAGATCAATAGCGCAGTCATAAGGTCTATGTGGGGGAAGAGAGGTAACCTTAACCTTGTTAAAAACCTCTTTGAGATCATGATATTCAGCCGGAACTTTAGAAAGGTCTGGATAGGTGACGGCACCATCTTCAGGCTGGGGGGAAGGACTGTCTCGAACAAACAAAAGGAGAGGCATTCCTCAGACCAGCCGATTATCTCTTTACCCCTCCAGTTGATATTTGGGTTATGTTTTAGTAACCATGAAGCCCCCAGGATGATTGGGAGCTGGGGGGAGTTGATTACAATAAATTATATCTCCTCACTATGGTTACCTCCTAGAGTCAGTCTGATGGGGGCAATAATGAGGCAAGAGCCACTGAGGGACTGGCCATCCAAGGCAAGGATCTTGTGATTTTTATTAGATCTTATTAGTTCCATCCCTAAATCCACAGCAAATTGATGGTCGATGAATTCAGTATCAGCTCGAGAATCAATAAAAACTGTGACAGAAGATGGTCGCTTACCAGCAGGCTGTAGTTCATCACGGATTGTGAATGGTGAGGAGATCTTAACGTCTCTGATAGGACTCAGCTGGTGTCCCCTCTCTCCTACTGAGTCTGGTTTTTTAATGGGCATTTGGCGATTGAGTGGCTGTCATCTCCACAGTAGAAACAAAGTCTTAATCTCCTTCTCCGTTCCCTCTCTTGGTGGGTAAGACAACTTCTGCCTAGTTGCATGGGTTCGTCCTTCAGTGGGAGGTTCCTGGGTAGGGTGGCTGGTTCGAATGGTGGGAAGGTTATGGACTCACCCCAGGACTTGGTGGTTCTTGTGGGTCTGGTCTCCCTCTGGTGTTCTCTCTCCATGAGTCGAAGGTCCACTTGAGTGTCCAAGTCCTCCAAGGCTTGAAGAGACCCAGGATATTCCTGGGTGGCAAGGTGGTCCTTAAAGGACAACACCCACCGTGACAGTAACAATTCACCATATTGGACAATTACTGTAGTAGAATATGATGTCCATTTTCATTTTTGCATTTGGGCCAGGCAAGTGTAAAAAATAAATAAATAAAAAACGGAGTCACGGAAGCATCCGGAAACCCCGCAGATGATTGCCGAACTCCGGAATGACGTAAAAAAAGGATCCAGTCAGAAGGCACTGAGTGAGTTCTGATGGAGGTTTATGAGAGTGATGATGATTTCAGTGCTAAAACTCACTTCACCCGCTACTGCAGCCGCGGAAACACAGAGTGGACCTCACGTCACCCGCGCTGGCAACCACGGACACACAGAGCGGACCTCACGTCACCCGCGCGGGCAGCCACGGACACACTGAGTGGACCCAACGTCACCCGCTGCTGCCGCCGCGGACAACCGTCACCCGCGCGGTTACAAACAGCAGCCACACACCGCTCTACCAGTTTTAATCCCCTTAAATCGTAGCGATTTTGTTTTGATCTTTTTTATTTATCGCTGTAGAGTTGTACACACTTCACAGCTGTTTGTGCCTAACTCAGACATTGGGGGATGTTTATTAATTCTGTGCAATGTAATGCCGAGAAAAAACGAGAACTGATGTACACATTATTATGCTAACTAGCCACAGGATAGCGACACAGATTTTCATGAAAAGTGGCGTGAATATTACCAAACTATGGTACATTTTAAAGCCTGGTCTATTATTCATTCTGTTCTGATGTCAAAAATTAAATTGAGCAAAAGTCTTACCCGCAAAACCTCCCGATTTCTCATAACTGTCGAGGTGCAAGCCTTCTTCGCTGGTCAGTCCACTTTATAAATCCATTATGAATCCTTTTGATTTGGGGGAAATAATGAACACTAACGCCATCCTTCGAGGTATTGCAGCAGAACTGGGCAACACATCATTTTTATTAGTTGTATTCGTAACTACTCTGGTCAGAAATAAGGAAGCTGTTGATGCATGATGCTCTGCCTGCATTCAAGGCGGATACTTCAGTGACGTCAATGCCCATATATGGAGAGGGAAACATTAGGCTGCTGCTGCTGCATTAAAAACTCATTTAAATCATGAAATAACACATTTAGTGTTGTTAGCTGAATTTATATGTTAACGTGTCTGTTTAATTTTTGTTAATAAATGATTACAAATCAGCTGAATTTAAAATGTAAACAACACGATGCGCGCTCGCAGAAAACAGACCCGGTTTGCAGCGAGAGCTGAATTTAATCAAAATTAAACTACCGTACAGAAACGCCTAGAAAAAATTGTTAGCTGTATATATATGTTAACGTGTCTGTTTAATTTTTGTTAATAAAGGATTCCAAATCAGCTGAATTTTGAACATAAACAACACGATGCACGCACACAGAAAACAGGCCCGGTTTGTAGCGAGAGCTGAATTTAATTAAAATTAAACTACCGTACAGAAACGCCAAAAATATATATATATTTGTTAGCTGAATATATATGTTAACATGTCTCTGTTTAATTTTTGTTAATAAATGATTACAAATCAGCTGAATTTTGAACGTAAACAACATGATGCGCACACACAGAAAACAGGCCCGGTTTGCAGCGAGAGCTGAATTTAATTAAAATTAAACTACCGTACAGAAACGCCTAAAAATATATACAGGTAGCCCGCGACTTACAAACGCGTTCCGGACCTAAGAATCGTTCGCAGCTCAAAACGTCGTAGCTCGGGGGTGAAAATAACGTCTCGTTCGTAGGTCCTGATTTCGTTCGTACGTCGCGGAAATAACGCTAATGGAGCGCCGCACATACATTTATCGGCATGAGACTGATCAAGCGGACATACGGTGCCATAAACATGCACAGAACTTTATTTACAAACACTTATCTAACACATTACACAACATTCATCCATAAACACACACAGTAACTGTACAGCATGTACAGTAGTGTACAGTAATGTTAAACATTGCTATTCAGCACAGCACATTCAATACTGTAAAATTATTACAGAATAAAATAATTAATTAATACAGTACAGAATAAATAAAAATATAATTTCTTACTTTGAGATGGTCAAAGCCGACATCTTAGGTTGCCATGCGTTGATGTTGTCGGGCCGAGCAACGCGGCGGCCGGCGAGCGAACCACGGCAGCTGCTTCAGGCCTGTGTTAGCTTCTGTTAGCCATGGTGTTAGCCAGGCCATGAGCTGGTGTTCGCGCGGCGGTGTTGCGCGATGACTGAGCGATCGACGATCGATCTGCAGCTGCTTCTCCAGCCTGAGACGTCCACAGAGTTCACAAAGCGATTCCAGCTAGTAATTTATCCATATGAGGCAATCCTGGAACAAACAAAGTCCTCAATCCCAGTTGCCGGGAGCCGAGACGTTCCTAAAATGGCTGCCGCGTCATTTCCTGTAACGGCCAGAAGTTGCGTAATCATAATAAAAAATGAATATTTTTATTAAAAATTATATTTATAAAGCCTTTAAAACAACCACAGCTGCAACAAAGTGTTGTACACATGAAATTAATAACATTTAAACACACACACACAAAAAAAAAAAAAACATTATTTTTTTTTATATTTTATATTAAATTATTAAATATGATACGTTCGTAGGTCCGGGTTGTCGTAGGTCGAGGGCGTCGTAGGTCGGGGGTTCTCTGTATATTTATTAGCTGAATATATATGTTAACGTGTTTCTGTTTAATTTTTGTTAATAAATGCACTTTGACGGTTACAACAACATAAATACAGCAGCTTTAAAATTAATACACGCTCACCCCGCCCATAAAAATGACAGAAACAGATACCGTTTACGGTTTTTATTCAAACAAATTATTTACACTACCTATTCAAATCCATCAAACTCTTCGGCTTCCATGTCGCTGGCAAAAAGTTCAGCCAGCGAACGAGGTAGGTCACCGGTACTCAAAGGTCCCTGTTCCTCGTCTTCCTCCTCGCTCTCTGTGTCCTCAGCTGCTGCCGCTCCAGCTGGCCATGGGATGATCCCAGCTTTTATGAACCCAGACTGGATGATCATTTGTGAAACAGAGGTCCAGGCCTTGTCGATCCAGTCTATTGCTTGCAGGAAGGTGGCGTGGCGCATACTTCCAGTCGCTGTAAAGCTGTGGTCCCCATCTACCATCCACTGTTCCCATAAGCGGCGCAAAGCCTATATGTAAAATAAAGGTGATTGATTGATTGATTGAAAGCTGCTTTGAAACTCCTGTTTACTGAGATGTCCAAGGGCTGGAGAACCTTTGTCAGTCCACCCGGGATTATGGCAGGGATGGAATTGCTCGATTAGATTTTTTCTTTGAAAGCAGGTGTAATGTGGGCTCTCATGTTGTCCATGACCAGTACAGCTTTTTTTGTTTAAAAAAAAAACATCTGGCCGCTTTGTGTAACACCTTGAGAGCCACACATTCATCATCAGAGAGTCCATCCATCCTTTCTCATTCACCTCCACAACCACACTTGGAGGAAAGTTGTCTTTGGGTATGGTTTTACGCTTGAAGATCACCATGGCCGGCAGCTTTGTCCTATCTGCGCAGCACGCGAGGACCACGGTTAAGTGGGACTTTTCGTGTCTTGTTGTCATGATGGAGATGCTCTTCTCACCTTTTCTGGACACACTTCTTGACATTGGTATATCAAAAGTGAGCGGAACTTCATCCATATTCATAATTTGGGCAGGCGAGACATGGTGCTCCTGGACTTGACGGGCGACAAAGGTGCGGAAGCTGGCGACCTTCTCTTCGAAGTCCGCTGGCAGTTTTTGTCACATTGTAGTGTGCACTCTCAGAGACGGCTGATCCATCCATCCATCCATTTTTGTCCACTTATCCGGGGTCGGGTTGCGGGGGTAGCAGCCTAAGTAGGGAGGCCCAGACTTCCCTCTCCCCAAGCCACTTGGAGCAGCTCCTCTGGGGGAATCCCAAGGCGTTCCCAGGCCAGCCGAGAAACATAGTCCCTCCAGCGTGTCCTGGGTCTTCCTCTGGGTCTCCTCCCGGTGGGACATGCCCGGAACACCTCACCAGGGAGGCGTCCAGGAGGCATCCTAACCAGATGCCCGAGCCACCTCAACTGGCTCCTCTCGATGTGGAGAAGCAGCGGCTCTACTCCGAGTCCCTCCCGGATGACTGAGCTTCTCACCCTATCTCTAAGGGAGAGTCCAGACACCCTGCGGAGAAAACTCATTTCAGCCGCTTGTATCCGAGATCTCGTTCTTTCGGTCACAACCCAAAGCTCATGACCATAGATGAGGGTGGGAACGTAGATCGATCGGTAAATTGAGAGCTTTGCCTTTCGACTCAGCTCTCTCTTCACCACGACAGACCGGTACAGCGCCCGCTTCACTGCGGACGCTGCACCTATCCGCCTATCGATCTCACGCTCCAGTTTTCCCTCATTCGTGAACAAGACCCCGAGATACTTAAACTCCTCCACTTGGGGCAGGACCTCCTCCCCGACCCGGAGAGGGCATGCTACCCTTTTCCGGCTCAAGACCATGGCCTCGGATTTGGAGGAACTGATCCTCATCCCGGCCGCATCACACTCGGCTGCAAACCGCTCCAGCGAAAGCTGTAGATCACGATCTGATGAAGCCAATAGGACCACATCATCTGCAAAAAACAGAGAAGCGATTCTAAGGCCACCAAAACGGATCCTCTCAACACCTTGGCTGCGCCTAGAAATTCTGTCCATAAAAGTTATGAACAGAATCGGTGACAAAGGGCAACCTTGGCGGAGTCCAACTCTCACTGGAAACGAGCCTGACTTACTGCCGGCAATGCGGACCAAGCTCTGACACCGGTCGTACAGGGACCTAACAGCCCATATCAAAGGGCCTGGTACCCCATACTCCCGGAGTACCCCCCACAGAACCCCCCGAGGGACGCGGTCGAATGCCTTTTCCAAGTCCACAAAGCACATGTAAACTGGTTGGGCAAACTCCCACGCACCCTCCAGGACCCTGTTGAGGGTGTAGAGCTGGTCCAGTGTTCCACGACCAGGACGAAAACCACACTGCTCCTCCTGAATCCGAGGTTCGACTATCCGACGGACCCTCCTCTCCAGAACCCCTGAATAGACCTTACCAGGGAGGCTTAAGAGTGTGATCCCCCTATAGTTGGAACACACCCTACGGTCCCCCTTTTTGAATAGGGGAACCACCACCCCAGTCTGCCAATCCAAGGGAACTGCCCCCGATGTCCACGCGATAAGCCAACACAACCCCACAACATCCAGAGCCCTAAGGAACTCAGGACAAATCTCATCCACCCCCGGAGCCCTGCCACCGCAGAGCTTTTTAACCACCTCGGCGACCTCAGCACCAGAGATTGGAGAGCCCGACCCAAAGTCCCCAGGCTCCGCTTCCTCAGTGGAAGACGTGCCAGTAGGATTGAGGAGGTCTTCGAAGTACTCCGCCCACCGACTCACAACATCCCGAGTTGAGGTCAACAGCACGCCATCCCCACCATAAATGGTGTTGGTCGCGTACCGCTTTCCCCCCCTGAGACGCCGGATGGTGGACCAGAATCGCCTCGAAGCCGTACGGAAGTCATTCTCCATGGCCTCTCCGAACTCCTCCCACGCCCGAGTTTTTGCCTCAGCAACCACCCGAGCCGCATGCCGCTTGGACTGCCGGTACCTATCTGCTGCTTCCGGGGTCCCACAGGCCAAAAAGGCCCAATAGGACTCCTTCTTCAGCCTGACAGCATCCCTCACCGCCGGTGTCCACCACCGGGTTCGAGGGTTGCCACCACGACAGGCACCAACAACCTTGCGGCCACAACTCCGATAAGCTGCCTCGACAATAGAGGCGCGAAACATGGCCCACTCGGACTCAATGTCCCCCGCCTCCCTCGGAACGTGTTCAAAGCTCTCCCGGAGGTGGGAGTTAAAGCTCCGTCTTACGGGAGACTCTGCCAGACGTTCCCAGCAGACCCTCACAATACGTTTGGGTCTGCCAGGTCTGACCGGCATCCTCCCCCACCATCGGAGCCAACTCACCACCAGGTAGTGGTCAGTTGACAGCTCCGCCCCTCTCTTCACCCGAGTGTCCAAGACATGCAGCCGCAGATCAGATGAGACGACAACAAAGTCGATCATCGAACTGCGACCTAGGGTGTCCTGGTGCCAAGAGCACATATGGACACCCTTATGCTTAAACATGGTGTTCGTTATGGACAATCCATGACGAGCACAGAAGTCCAATAACAGAACACCACTCGGGTTCAGATCAGGGGGGCCGTTCCTCCCAACCACACCCCTCCAGGTCTCACTGTCATTGCCCACGTGAGCGTTGAAGTCCCCCAGTAGAACAAGGGAGTCCCCAGGAAGCGGGCGCTGTACCGGTCTGGTGAAGAGAGAGCTGAGTCAAAAGGCAAAGCTCTCAATTTACCGATCGATCTACGTTCCCACCCTCATCTATGGTCATGAGCTTTGGGTTATGACCGAAAGAACAAGATCTCGGATACAAGCGGCTGAAATGAGTTTTCTCCGCAGGGTGGCTGGACTCTCCCTTAGAGATAGGGTGAGAAGCTCAGTCATCCGGGAGGGACTCGGAGTAGAGCCGCTGCTTCTCCACATCGAGAGGAGCCAGTTGAGGTGGCTCGGGCATCTGGTTAGGATGCCTCCTGGACGCCTCCCTGGTGAGGTGTTCCGGGCATGTCCCACCGGGAGGAGACCCAGAGGAAGACCCAGGACACGCTGGAGGGACTATGTTTCTCGGCTGGCCTGGGAACGCCTTGGGATTCCCCCAGAGGAGCTGCTCCAAGTGGCTGGGGAGAGGGAAGTCTGGGCCTCCCTACTTAGGCTGCTACCCCCGCGACCCGACCCCGGATAAGCGGAAGAAGATGGATGGATGGATGGATGGATAATAGAATAGAAACTAAGGTGTAAAATAAATATGATCATCAGCTTCTTCCTTTAAAGTTTTACCATCATATTATTTGCAAATAAAACTGTTGAAGCACATTTCTGAAAAAAATTAATAAAATAGAGCGTAATAGATTTTCAGCTTTGTGTGCTTTTACATTCCGTGCTCTAATCAGCTCATTTACCTTTTCATTTTTTTAAATGCAGGCTTCCAGCTCTCATTTCACACCTACTTTTCCGACTCCCAACCACCCATGTACGCAAATGACCACAACAACACAATACCAGGTAAAGAACTGGATGCACACAGACTCACACAACGACAGTGTGTTTGCATTTTTTAAAAACGTGCAAACTTTACTTCTGTATTTTGAAGCTCAGAGCAGCGGTTCATCATATCGAATAGCTTTTTTTAAATTATATGACTGTATGTTAAAATAGGATGGTGACAAAGATGATTGAAAACGATAAGAGGGAAAAGAGTAACACTTGATAGAAAGACTGCTACGGGTTACTGTAGATTTTATTTATGGACTCGGCATTTCAAGACCCTCCTCCTGACCACACTGTGACTTTGAATAGTTTATTTTCATGTAGAGGTGTCAACTAAAGGCTCATCTCTTTATTTCAGATTTCAGCCTGCATCTGTCCCTATACTACAGAGAATCCCTGGTGAAAGAAGTTACTATCACCAACCCAGAAGGTTGCCGGATCACCTCCTCCTCTGCATCCTCTCCATCCTCCTCCTCCTCCTCCTCGTCATCTCCTTGTTCAGAGGACAAGTTTCACAGTGGAGCAGAAGTTGTTCTTTTTCCAGCACCATACCCCGAGTCTCAAAGAACGGGGGCTGAGATGCTTCCCAACATCCTGGAGAAAGGAGTGCTTCTGTGGATGGCAGCTGACGGGCTGTACGCTAAACGCTTGTGTCAAGGACGAGTATACTGGGAAGGACCTCTGGCTCCACATCTGGACAAACCCAACAAGCTGGAGAAGGATCAGCCATGTAAACTGTTTGACACCCATCAGTTCCTTATTGGTAAGCAGCAGCATGCAGGTGTGGTACACACCTCAGCAGTTGGTCGATGAACATTTTCAGATGCTGTTCTCTGTTGTTTTATCCTCCACTTCTCCCTTTTCTTTATGTTTAACTATCCATTGCATAGACATATTGTATATAGGGATGCACCGATCCACATTTTTCACTTCCGATCCGATAATGATATTTAAAAACTGGGTATCCCATCCAATACTGTTCAGGTATGTGAATCTGTATAATGAAATTTTTGTACTGTGACTATTCGTTTTAACATTGTGTGAGATAGACCCAATGAAGACACTCTTGAGCCTTACAACAGGAAACTCACAAACTTTAACAGCACACAAGAGGCAGGTCTATACCACACACATGTCCTTCTCACTGATGGTGCAGCTGGAAAAACTAAAAAAACGCTAAGCATGATGGGAAAGACAACACAGCCCACTCCATTTAACCACTAAAAGAGTGGATTTTGTTGTCTTTCCCATAATGCTTAGTGTTTTTTAGTTTTCCAGCTGCACCTAAAACTAAAAAACCGCTAAGCATTATGGGAAAGACAACAAAATCCACTCTTTTAGTGGTTAAAGGGAGTGGGCTGTGTTGTCTTTCCTACCATGTTTAGCGTTTTTTTTAGTTTTTCCAGCTGCACCATCAGAAGGACATGTGTGTGGTATAGACCTGCCTCTTGTGTGCTTTTAAAGTTTGAGTTTCCTGTTGTAAGGCTCAAGAGTATCATGGGTTTAACTCACACAATGTTAAGATGGCAGTCACAGAATGTGATTTAACATAAGTGCTCTTTGAAGCTGTATCGGAAATATCGGCAGGTTGGATCTGATATTAGATTCTTAAATTATGCTGGTATCAGATACCGATACTGGATCGGATCAGCCCATCCCTTATTGTATACCAACTGTTTTGGCTAACAGAGCTTTGGCATTTTTCGCAGATTCAGCTAAAAAATGGGAACAAATTGTGTGTTTTTGTGAGAGGCTGTTTCAGAAAGATGCCATTCAGTCTTGGTTTTCTGCTAAACTGAACCCAGTTGGTTCATTTGTTGANTGTCTCTAGTTGGTGTATATATATATATAGAAGAAATCTGAAAGTTATGCACCATAACTCATGTTCCCTGAAGGAAGGGAACGAGGTGCAACATATCTGGCCCTTTTCAATGCTGAAAGCTCAGTGAAGTGCAATTTTGGAGAAAAATGGAGGGGCGCAAGCTGCTTAAGTACCCAGAGGGTGGGGCCTCTGGCGCGGCGGTGACGCCCCTAGCCGTAAAGGCGTGAGTATATTCCTTCAGGTAATCGCACGGGGGCGCAATTCCCATAGCAAATATGTTGCACCTCGTTCCCTTCCTTCAGGGAACATGAGTTATGGTGCATAACTTTCAGATTTCTTCTGGCCAGGAAGCTTTTTTTTTGCAACTGAAAGGACCCACCCCCCATAGCATATGTACATTGGTTAAGGGAGGTGATGTACCACATTCATCTGGAGAAGATCAGGAACACCCTAAAAGGTTATGTAAAAAGATTTTGGGACATTTGGCAGCTCTTTATGTTGTATGTCAATGCCTGTTTAGTTTATTTATGTATGTTTGACTGATCTGGGGTGGGAGGGAAGGGGTGGGTATTTAAATATTCTGTGTTGTTGTGTGTTTAAAATTGAAAAATTAATAAAAAATACTTTGTTTAAAAGAAAGGTGATGAAAAGCAGTAATTTATTAATGGTTTAAAACTTCATGAGCCACCTGATTTTGTTTTAAACTGTTTAATGTCTCTAAAAAAAGCTAAGACTGGTCCTCTGGACATTCAAAAAACAAAACAAAGCAAAAAATTGTAGAAACGTTTCGTCTTTCGACTGAAAGACTTCCTCAGTCTGAGCTGCTGCACAGGGGGTCCCCGACTTCCGAGGACATCGACCTACGAGGTTCCGACTTTACGAGGTTATCATATTTAATAAAAATATGATTTTTTTGTGTGTGTTTAAATGTTCTTAAATTCATGTGTACAGCACTCTGTTGCAGCTGTGGTCGTTTTAAAGGCTTTATAAATAATAATAATTATAAAAATAATAACTTTTATTCATAATTGCGCAACTTCCGGCCATTTCCGGGAATGCCGCGGTGACCTCCATTTTACTACAGTCTCGGCTCCTGCCAGTCGGCGGTGACCTCCATTTCACTACAGTCTTGGCTCCTGCCAGTCAGATTTGTCAGAATCCGATCAGAGGTTCCTACGCTCGGATACATGATCTGGAGCTGAACGGTGGTTTTGTGGAGGACGGATGGACGAAGGAAAACGACATTGTGGACCGCGTGAAGCAACAGACAGACAGCCGGACCGGATTAGCAACGAGCTAACATTAGCCTCGTAGCTCCAGCCGACAGCCGGCTTTGTGCGATCAGAGGTTCTTGGAGCTCGCCGCGATGTCTTCCTGGCAGCCGAAGATATCGGGGGACACCGAGCTAACTTGGAGAAACAAAGCCGAGAGCCTTTTTGGATGGGCTAATGCTAAAAGGTGCAGCTAATGCCCAATAGCAGCCACATATTTGGAGGGGCTAACATGCTAACAAGTGCAGCTAATGGTTGCGCGCGCAGACGGCTTTCGGTAAGTTATTAAAACTTTTTCTGGCTCCAAATGTATGAAATTAACATACTAACAATCCTTCCTGTAAACAGTTTAAACTGCGTGGTGCTGCAGCAAGCTACGGAGCCCGGACGTAACGCAGCTGAGCTAACAGCGGAGCTAACAGGCAAACAGATGAGAGAATTTGTAGCTCAAAGTAAGAAATTATTTTTTTATGTACTGTATGTTCTTTTAAAATGTTTTAAAGTGTTAGGATAGGCATTACCGCACATGTATGTGTATCAGTAGCGGCTCGGGCGGTATATAGGTATATATACAGGTAGTCCCTGATTTACGAGATTTTCGTCTTACGAGATAGTTGTAGTAACGGAACTCGTTCGTAAGTCGGGGATTACCTATATTCAGCTCAGTCTTATAAATAGCACCCTCTCACAGTGGATCAACCAGTTGGCTGATGACAGCTGAAACCAGCTGCTCACATGAACAAGGAGGACCATCAGCCTAATGATAGATCGTTAGCACCCTGATGGTTGTTTGCCATTCACAGAGAGCTGAGTGATACTTGCAATAACAGCATAGTAAGAGGGGGACAGTTGAACCCGGAGGTCTCCACCCCTGTTTAATGATCGATGGTTTCTTTTCACAAAGATGACCTCCTTTACTCCTCTCTCAAACCATCGTTCCTCTCTATCAAGGATGTGAACATCTTCATCCCTGAAAGAGTGACCACTGGCCTGGAGATGAGTGTAGACCAGGAGTGTCAAACATGCGGCCCACGGGCCGCATCCGGTCCGCCAAGGGGGTTTAGTCAGCCCGCTGATGAATCTGAATTATTAAAAAAAAGAATAAACGCTATTTTCTTAAAAATCGGCAGTTCCTATGTTGTCCGCTATAGAGGCGCTGTGTTTTAGTCAGTTCCTATGTTGTCCTAGTCAAACCGGCTGCCTCTAGGACCCAGGGGCGCTGTGTTTTAGTATGGGAGACTTAGCAGATAGCAAGCGGAGGCTCTGCTCTTTTTCCCTGTCTTCGTGTGTGTAGCAAGTGTTCCTCCTGATGTGAAACGGTACAAAAACAAGATTTCAGGGTTGCTGGGGGAGTTTGAGAAACAATTTCAGGTCTTTAGAAGAATAATTACTCACACGTCTTAAAAGATGGGCTGAGTGCACGAAGCCGCATGTCGGCAACGCTACAAAGGCAAACTCAAGACAGAATTTGCAGTTTTTCTCTCACCACTCACCATCAGAGCTTCTGTTCTCACTAATGAACATTATTAATAAAACAGCTACGCTCAAAGCTCAATTTATGTGTTCACAATTGCTTCCTAGATGTGGAAAATGAAATTAAAATTCATTCATTTCTAAATGTTGATGGGTTTGATGCATTTTTAACATGTAGTTTTTAACAAAACTGTGTTTTTTGTTTTAATGTCCAGAGGACCAGACTTTTTCTACCTGGATTATTGAGCATGCATCAGGGTATTCAACAAAACAGTTGACTAAATGTTTTAAAACGTGCAATCACTGATCAGTTTTTTAATGTGTAATGCACTTAAAGCTGCTATATGTAACTTTTCTAACAATATATTTTTAACATATTTCTTCACTCTGTCACTAGATTGATGTTAGAGAGGTAATCTCTGAAAAAAACAAAAAAAAAATATTACCCCCTTGCTTCTCCAGGTGGTAAATAAGCATTTCTAAAAAGAAAAAGTGACCCGCCATTTTCCAGCCAATAAAAACAAAGTTTGTAACCAGCCAATAAAAACCGAGCTTGAATTTGAATCAGCCAATAAANCTCAAAAATTTGCACTTCACCGAGCTTTCAGCATTGAAAAGGGCCAGCTATGTTGCACCTCGTTCCCTTCCTTCAGGGAACATGAGTTATGGTGCATAACTTTCAGTTCCCTTTCAGTTCGGTCTCTCGGTGCAACATACTTGCTATGGGAACGTAATTCATTCACGCCCTTGAAATGCTCAGTAAAATGCCTGTTAGTGTGAAACGTCTGCCATTGACCAGAAGGCATCTCAAAGCTACTTTCTATTGTGTATTAGAAAGAACAGCCTGAGTGACGTCACACGCAGTAACATCCAAACTGTAGTACTTTGCAAAAGTGTTTAAAGAGCTCCAGTTCGCAGTAGCACAAATGTCTGCAACTGACACGCCCTTGAACAATGACCAGGAAGTGGCCAAGCCCCTGGTTGAGTGAGCATGGACTCCAGGGGGCACTTGTTGACCCTTGCTACCGTAAGCCCTCTTGATGGCCTCCGTCACCCAATGTGAGAGGCGCTGTCTTGATAGGGCCTTTCCTGTAGCAGGTACGGTAAAGCAGACAAACAGTTGGGTTGTTTTCCTCCATTTGGCTGTCCTCTGCATGTAGGTGTGCAAAGCCTTCACTGGGCAGAGAGCCTGTAGCCTTTCCTGTTCCTTGGTAAGGACAGGAGCAGGTGGAAAGGAGGAGAGATCAAAGTCCAGATTCCTATGGTTGCAGGGTCAGGACCTTGGGAGTATATGCGGGATTAGGCCTTAGTGTGACCTTTGACCCGTCAGGGGCGAATCTGGTACACATTGGGTGTACAGATAATGCATGGAGGTCACCCAAGCGTTTCGCCGAGCAAAGAGCCAGGAGAAGAGCAGTTTCATAAGATAGAAGATTTATCTTAATCTCGCTGAGAGGCTCGAATGGTGGGTCGCAAAGAGCTCCCAAGACCAGACCAAGATCCCAACCAGGGGTCAAGTTCCTGCTGGGCGGCCTAGTTCGAAGCACACCCTTCATATATTTCATTATGATTGGGTGTGCTCCAGGGGTCCTGTGTCCCCAGCCCTTGTGACAGGCAGAGATAGCTGCAAGGAACACCTTAATCGTTGAATAGGAACAACCCTTTTCCAGTAAATCCTAAAGGAAGGTTAAAAGTTGAGCCAGGTCGCAAGCATAAGAAATAATATTTCTTTCTGAGCACCAGGCTTCGAAGATACGCCATTTCTGTGCATATAGAGATTGTGTTGACCCGGCACGGGCATTTTGTATAGTTATCACCACGTTCTCAGGCAAACCCGACGCCATCAGTCTGTCTTTTTCGGCTAACAGGCTGGAATTAATTCCAGAACCTGGCCTAAACAGCTGGGCTGTGACTCCCTGTGTGAGACTTTGAGAGTCCACCAAGTTGGGGAGCGGGCCTCCACGTTGATGTGTTAACAGACTTCTCGGACCGAGTCTCCTCGAAGACAGATGAGTCTATTAATTTTATTAGAATGAGTTGGAGTAGGAAAACTACTGTTTCCCTCCAAAACAGGTTTTTCTGTTGAGTCGAGGGGATGCTGTTTCTGTAAACGAGCAGACCTCCTGACTATAATTGTTGTCCCCCCAGGTGGGATACCGTGTGGGGACAAAGCAGATGCAGCCTTGTGAGGAAAATCACGTGCTGCACTTCCACTGTTCGAGCTTTGTGTGTCCTTCATGAATAATAAAGGAGCAACAGCGATGTGTGAACGTGGGGATGATCCTTTGTGGCTGGCAGACTCAAGGTAATTTGTTGATAAGGAGCCTAGTTTCCTTTCAGAATCAGGAGGAAAAACCTGGTTCAACTCTGTTCCTTTTACACGTACAGAAGCGTGATCACAGCCGCTTATCAGAGGGTGTGAAAAATGTGTCTGCTTTGGGGCGTCCGACGTGTTCTCCTGTGGTGTGAGCATGTCACATGGTTGTCTGTCTAGTGTACTGTATTAGCCGGCCCCTTGCTCCTAATGGAGCGGGGGCTGGAACACGTGCCCTTTCCCACCTGCTTTAGCGAGAGGTGTAGGGTCTGTTCACAGATGCCTCTGGGTCTGCCTTTTGGAGACAGGTTCAAAGGCACCCTGCTGGGGCTTATTGAATAGGCTAACACCCCATGAGCCATGAGGGAGGGGGATGTGGCCCTCCCTTTATGACAGCTGACAGGCCAGAGGCTTGTACTGTTGACTTTATTTGTGTTGGTGTGTTGTTGTTTTTTTTTCTTCAATAAAACAGGGATGTGCTGTTTTATGAGTTTATTCGTGCTTACGTGCAACGACATACATGATTTGATGTCACTCACAGCAGGAAAAACATGGTTTGTGCATGCAACATGATTATCAGCTTTTTGTACTTTGCTACAAATAAAGTCTGACCAAGGATCGAACACTCCTGTTACCACGTGGGCAGGAGGTCGTCAAAAAAGTAAACGTGAACCTGGTTCATCAGGCACGTTTTTGACGAGTGTCCCGGTTCACCGAGGAGGCCCTGTGCCTGCTTGCTTGGCGTGGGACAAACCTGTTTTTAGTCCATGCGTGCTCGGAGCGAGGTTGGTTCGGCGGGGGTCTCTGCCGAGGCTCCTCCTCGTATGCTGTCTGCTTCGGCGGTGGTGCACGCGTCGTTGAGCGGTGCCACGGCTGTGCAGGTCTGTTTCCAGCGGGCTCTCTGGGTGGGGCGAAACTCCGACGAGGGATGCCCACCCTGAGAGCTTCAGCCTGCCTGCGCCTTTGGTCCAGCTTGGTTTGGATTCGCTCTAAAGTCTGGCCAAAAAGTCCCTCCGCTTCTATCGAGTGGTGGAGAAAAGGCACCTTTTGTCCTTCTGGTAAATCCGTCAGCGTCATCCACAGATGGCGGAGCGCGATGACCACTTCCGCCATACCGCTGCCCTGAGCCACAGCAGCTGTACCCATCATACGAAGGACAAAGTCTGTAGCTCTGCGGGCTTCATCCAGTAGTTCGGCAGCAGCTTGCTTATCCGAGGTTTCCTGCAGTTGTTGGAGTTTTTCTGCGAGGTAAGCCTGCATCATCGCTGACGCGTTCATGGCGCGCGCCGCGAGTCCTTGAGCTCTGTAGCACTTTTCGAGAAGCGACGCTGAGGCTCTGCAAGCTTTGCTGGGGAGAGTCGGCTTTGTTCCTGACGATCTGGGAGCTAGGTGGGACGCTAGCGTGTCCTCAATCTGAGGTGCATTAGCTATTCCCACCTGATCCATGCCCTCCACGTCGAGGAATTGTGAGAGGGGGAGAAGCATGGGCGCTCGTGGCTGGGGCCAGGTGCGAGTCAGTTCCGTGAGGAAGTCTGGGAACACGGGCATCCTTTGCCTTGTTGCAGCCTGTTGCTTTGAATAAAAATAGTTCCCCGCCAGCCTCGTGACCTGTTGGCGAGGTGGGGGTTCCGGCCAGGGGATGTTCAACGCATCCGCCGCTCTGTGGCACAGGTCGAACAGAGCCGGGATGGAGAAGTCCGTTTCAGGGAGTGCAGGTATCGAGGTCCTAGGGAGGTGCTCTCCCGGATCCTCGATCTCGAGTTCTGGTTCCTCCGCTGAAAATTCGCCCGAGGCTGAGATGGAGATCTCGTCTTCATTCATCATGCCTCTGGTGTCGAACTCGACTGTTAGGTCCCCCATGGTGGCAAGCGGGTCAGGGCTGTCGCCCCATTTGACGCGCGTGCTGTCGTGTAGAGCCATGTGTTCGCGCTCTGGCGTCAGAGTGAGGGTCTCCGTGGTGTCCGGGTCCTGTGGACCAGCTGCGCCTCCCATGGCTTTAGCCACGAGGTCCACGCGGTGCTGCAGCAGCGCGTCCAGCATCTGGCTGCAGTGTGGGCAAGAGTCGGGCATGTCCAGAGCTTGTCATGCATGAAATATACCCAGGCAGACTGGACAGGCCTCGTGGGTGTCCGTCGCTGCCAGATAAAATCCACAGCCACTGGGACAGACGCGCAAGTTTGGGATCGCCGTCCCGCTGGCTTTCCTTTGAAGTTTAGTCTTTCGCTTCCCTTTTTTCGGAGGCATGTCCGAGACAAGGCGAGCGAGACCTTCCAGAATCCTTTTTCTTCTTTGTTCGAGAGTCTCCTCCGTCGTGTCGCTTTCGCTGGCTAGCTCGCTAAGCTAGTGTTAGACGAGGTAGCGGTTGTGACGCAGTTATAACTCTGTCGAGCGAAGCAACCTGTAGGAGAGAAGAAAACCTCGAGGTTATAGAAATGTGCTGGGCTAGCTTTCGCCAGTCCAGCAGTACGCAGGGAAAAATTCTCTGTGCGCTCTGTGCAGGGAGCGAGCTCACCTCAAGTTGAGCGATGGAGCAGCAGAGAAGTCCCGCGAAGGGAGGTAGTTCAGGTGTTTGCGAGGTGAAGGGCAAAAAAGAGGAAGATGGAGGGGCGTCAGTCACCTAAGTACCTAAAGGGCAGTACCTCTGGCGCGGGGTGACGCCCCCTGCCGTAAAAGGCGTGAATGTATTCCTTCAGGTAATCGCGTGGGGGTGCAATTCCCATAGCAAGTATGTTGCACCAAGAGACCGAACTGAAAGGGAACTGAGAACCCACACGAGAGTAGACAAATTAAAATAAAAAATTTAAATGTTAAAATAACAGAATGAAATGTCCAGTAAGTGTTCAAGATACAGTATTCAAAAGGCAAAAGTCAGAAGGACAAGAAACCAAGATGAACCCTGACAAAACAAGACATAGGAAGCACTGAGTGACAGTTTGTTGCTGGATGACTCAAGCAGAGGTAATGGACTGGCTGTTCAGCACTTATTTGGATTTATGACCAAAACAACATCAGCTGTTGCAGGTTTAGATATCTGAGTGGTATCTACAGCTTACATCAATCTTAAAAATTGCTGCAGAGATAAACAGGTCCCGTTGAAGGACATTAATGTTGCAAAAGAAAAAAGTATGCCCAACTAATTGTAGTCAACAAGTGTATTTTCCCTCAATCCATGAATTTTCAAATATCACCAAATTGCAACTGAAAGTAGAAATTTTTTCTGATTTTCTTTTCTCCAATAAGGATCTCACACAGCGAGTGTGTGCTGAAGAGCACGGTTAAAGTGGTTTCCAGTGTGAAGAAAACGGCTTCGGACCAGGAGGAGGGTCTGTGATGGATTGAGCAAGAATTTGATGTTCCATGTTGGTTTGACATTGCCTGACTCAAGTAAATTTCCATGGAGTGGAAAAAAATGTTTTCACTGGTTACAAACTGTATGTACTTACCGTATTTTCCGGCCTATAAGTTGCACCTTTTTGCCTACATTTCCAAGCCCTGCGACTTATAGGCCGGTGCAACTTATACAGTACGTGGATTTTTCGTTTTTTTCACTTTGGTCAAAAATGGTCACCTAATTTAACGTTTTTTAACCGTCAAAGTGCATTTATCAAGAAAAGTTGTTTATGTTTATTAAATTTGTTCTTTTTTTTTTACAAAAGAAACAATACAAGACAATCCCATAAATGATAATGTACAAAATGTAAAAAAATGAAAGGTAGCAGAAAGAAGAATAAATCTTATTATATCTGCACCTTTTTTCCAACAATCAGATTAAACAATAATAATCTTCAACCAACAGTACAAAATGACAAACTCTTTCTAATTTTCTAACTAATACAATACACATTACGCTATTTCATATATAACCCAACCCTTAACACATTCGTTTTGATCATTTTCTTAAATGTAGACCTTGACTTGGCATTTTTAACTACATTCTCCAAGCCATTCCATAATCTAATTCCCTGGATTGAGGTAGAACGTCCCTTCAAACTAGTTCTGAATTGTGGTTTTACAAACATCTCTGTCCCCTTAAGATTATAACAACTTTGTCTTTTAACAAAATGCATTTGGATATTTAAAGGTAATGCATTATTTTGAGCCCTATACATAACTGATAAAATATTATAGTCTACCAAATCATGGAACTTCAATAACTTTAGTTGATAAAATAATGTACTTGATGGATGACGGTAATGTTTTCTAGTGATAATTCTTACAGCTCTTTTCTGTAATACAAAAATAGGCTTTGTGATTGTTTTACACGCATTCCCCCAAACATCAATACAATAGATTAAGTGTGGAACAATGATTGTGTTATACAACAAATACAGAGCTTTATCATTCAATAGGTCTCTGACTTTGTACAGTACTGCAATCGATTTAGCTATTTTTATTCTTACAGAATTTATGTGTTGTTTCCATGTCAGTTTGTCATCAATGATAACACCCAAAAACTTCACCTCACTCACTCTACAAATCTCAACACCCTCAATTTTGAGTGGAACATCAACAGTTTTCTTTTTATTACTGAATATCATGTAATTAGTTTTTTCTAGATTTAATGATAATTTATTTATTTTAAACCAAGTTTGTATCTTGACAAATTCTGTCTTTATCAATTCCAACATTTGTTCTATATCTTCACCTAAACAGAAAAATGTGGTATCATCAGCAAAAAGTACACATTTAAGGAGTCCTGACACATTTACCAAGTCATTCACATATAAAATAAATAGCTTTGGTCCAAGTACAGAGCCTTGGGGAACTCCACATGTGATATTACAGAGGTCAGATCTTACATCATTTATTTGTACAAATTGTTTCCTATCTTTCAAGTAGCTAGATACCCACTGTAATGCTGGTCCTCTAATACCATATTTGTTCAGTTTTTCAAGGAGAATGGTGTGATCAATAGTATCGAATGCTTTTTTTAAATCAACAAAAATACTGATACAATATTGTTTTTGATCGACAGCAGTAGTTATTTGTTCCATTAATTCCATGAGAGCCATTGATGTAGAGTTTTTTGCTCTAAACCCATACTGACTGTTGCTTAGAATATTTTGTTTATCTATAAATTGATCTAGTCTGTTTCAAGAAAAGTTAAACTGAGACACACTTTTACTGTAATGTCAGCTGACAAAAATATATTTTTTACGTGTTTATCTTTAAAGATCAAAGAGATGCAGGTCTGTTTGCTGCACTGCAGGTCTGTTGTTGCTGCGCGTGCTTGTTTTGTGCCGTGAGGTGCGACTTATACGTGGATTTTTCCACTTTATTGGACATAATTGGACTGGTGCGACTTATAGGGTGATGCGACTTATAGGGCGGAAAATACGGTAATATAATTTCAAGCTGACTCTGGTGCTTAGCTATGCTAACATACTACAGGGTTTCATAATGTTTACATTGAAGGCTCTAATTTAGATGTGTAGACAAAAAAGATGAAATTCCATTTCAACTCCAGGTCAGGGAATATGTGACTGCAGCAAAAAGAGCTTTCAAGTTGTTTGTGTCACCAGCACATACTGAGAACCTTCATTTAATCACCTGATTTAAGAACTGAGAATTCAGTAGGTACACCGTGAACAAAATGGTGTTGCATTGATGTACCACAAGGCTAAGTTCTAGGCCCTCTATAGTTTATACACAAATGATCATTTCTATCCATAACCTGGTAAATCATGATGTGATTTATCTCCAATTCAACAGATTTTAGCTTGAAATACAATGAAGTAGTGACGGTCTTACGCATTTTTAAGTCATCAGCAATACCTATAGCAACAAGTCATGCAGTTAATTAAAATCCGATTGGCCAAGATTTAGCTCTCATTTTTTTTGCTGCCTGTGTTGACACTCTTGATGAATTACTTATCAGATTTAAGTGACAAAAGAGATTTTAGCTGCAGAAATGATCATTTGTGAATTAAAGTATGCTCAGACATGTAGATCAGTTAGTGGAAAGGAACTTTTTTCTTTCTAAATTTTTACCATTTGTTGATGCTTAGTTAATTTTTGATGCAATAAAAACAATATCAAATTATTTATCACCTTTAAAGACCCTTGTTTCACCTGAAATGTGTTCCAGTTTGACGATTGATTGTTAACAGCAGCGGTCAGCCCGCACAGTGTGCAGAACCTGTGTTGAACGTTCAGAAGAACTGCTCTCAGAAATGTTCGAAAGCTTTCCTGAACGTTTTCAGATTTCTCCGCATTGGAGAACATGGCCTCCCTCATTCACTCGTTCGCCTGGCCTCTCTCCCTCCCACTGCTTTCAGGAGAGAGTCTGCGTGGGTTTACACTTGAGTTTCTGCCATGTGCTTTCTACTCTCTGCTCATGCACACACATACACACACACCCTCACACACACCCTCCCCCACACTTCCTAACATTGTCCAAACGTTTTATACATTTGTATGTTTGCATCTGTATGTGTACAAATAAAAGAAAAGTAGGATAAATCTATTTTGTAAAGAGAGAAATCACCTTTTATTTTAGATTAATCTTGATTGTTTTACATTTAAAATGTAGACTAGACATATTTTTAAGGCTCAACTATAATAGAAGTTATTCAGTTATGGCTTCACCATGATATCTTTTATACAAATTGAAAACGGCAACAAATTTCCATCTTGTAAAAAATAAAAGTCCAGCTGTGGTTTCTGTTGTAGGCTTCAGCTGGTTGGTTTGCTCCCGCTGCTGTTTTTCAGTGTTTGTGTGTAGGTGGAGGAACATCAATGTGTGTGTGTGGGTAGATGTGAGTAGAAATGCCTGCCAGGTGTATGTGGCTGCTTTGTCTCTCAGCATTCGAGTCTGGTACATTAAATGAATATACTGTACCACTCACAGGCTCTACAGTTGGCTGCATGTCATGCAATCAGTTTTTTATTCACTTTTTTTTTTTTGTTTTCCTTCACATGAATGACTCGTTTCCAAAACCGTTGTGCACTGCAGTCACATTAGTTTTCTGTTGATCAATCAAACTCTTCAAGCACCACAAAAAGACTTAATTCTTAAGAAAGTTTTGTGCTGGATTCAGTTGCACACCGATGTACTTATTGTGTATATATATATGTATATGTATATGTATATATATATATATA